>JAHHZJ010005171.1:0-13415 GCA_021437245.1 Aegilops speltoides | reverse complement strand
ATCATCAAGTTCTACTTTCCTCCCTCACTTCTTTCAGAGAAACTCCTTCTCTAGAAAGGATCCATTCTTAACAGCGAATGTCTTGCCTTCGGATCTATGATAGAAGGTGTACCACAGATCTCTTTTGGGTATCCTATGAAGACACATTTCTCCGATTTGGGTTCGAGCTTATCGGTTGAAGTTTCTTCACATAAGCATCGCAGCCCCAAACTTTAAAGCGACAACTTTGGTTTCTTGCCAAACCCGATTCATAAGGCATCGTCTCAGCAGTTTTGATGGTGCCCTATTTAGCGTGAATCGGCCGTCTTTAAAGCAAAACCCCAAAAGCGATAGCGGTAAATCGGTAAAGACATCATAGATCGCACCATATCAAGTAAAATACGATTCGACGTTCGGACACACCATTTCGTTGTGGTGTTCGGGTGGCGTGAGTTCTGAAACTATTCGCATTGTTTCAAATGTAAACCAAACTCGTAACTCAAATATTCTCCTCCACGATCGGATCGTAGAAACTTTATTTTCTTGTTACGATGATTTTCCACTTCACTCTAAAATTCTTTGAACTTTTCAAATGTTTCAGACTTGTG
This sequence comes from Aegilops speltoides, assembly GCA_021437245.1. Lineage (NCBI taxonomy): Eukaryota > Viridiplantae > Streptophyta > Magnoliopsida > Poales > Poaceae > Aegilops > Aegilops speltoides. The sequence continues at coordinate 12,828 of JAHHZJ010005171.1, read as the reverse complement.
CTTCATTAAGTAGATATACCCATATCTGCTCAAATCATCTGTGAAGGTGAAAAATAACGATATCATACGAGCCTCAACATTCATCGGTCCACATACATCTATGTATGATTTCCAAAATTTGTTGCTCTCTCCATAGTTCGAGGAAGCGGTGTTTTAGTCATCTTTCCCATGAGGCACGGTTACTTAAGTACCAAGTGATTCATAATCAAGTGATTCGAAGTCCATCGGTATGGAGTTTCTTCATGCGTTTTACACGATATGACCTAAGCGGCGATTACCACAAATAAGTTGCACTATCATTATCAACTCTGCATCTTTTGGCTTCAACATTATGAATATGTGTGTCACTACTATCGAGATTCAATAAAATAGACCACTCTTCAAGGGTGCATGACCATAAAAGATATTACTCATATAAATAGAACAACCATTATTCTCGATTTAAATGAATAACCATCTCGCATCAAACAAGATCCAGATATAATGTTCATGCTCAGGCTGGCACCAAATAACAATTATTCAGGTCTAAAACTAATCCGAAGGTAGATGTAGAGGTAGCGTCTGACCGTGATCACATCGACTTTGGAACCGTTTCCCAGCGCTCGTCACCTCGTCCTTGGCAAGTGCTCGCTTATTCGTAGTCCTGTTTGAGTTGCAAATATTAGCGAACCAGTATCAAATACCAGGTGCTACTACGAGCTCTAGTTAGGTACATCAATAACATGTATATCACATATACCTTTTTCACTTTGCCATCCTTCTTATCCGCCAAATACTTGGGGCAGTTCCGCTTCGATGACCGTCGCTTGCGGTGAAGCACTTTCGATTTAGGGCTTAGGTCGAGACTTGGGTTTCTTCTCGTGAGCAGCAACTTGCTTGCCATTCTTTTTGAAGCTCCCCTTCTTCTTCCCTTTGCCCTTTTTCTTGAAACTAGTGCTCTTGTTGACCATCAACACTTGATGCTCCTTCTTGATTTCTACCTCCACGACTTTTAGCATTGCGAAGAGCTCGGGAATAGTCTTGTTCATCCCTTGCATATTATAGTTCATCACAAAGCTCTTCTAGCATGGTGGCGGTGATTGGAGAATTACATCAATGACACTATCATCGGAAGATTAACTCCGGTTGAATCAAGTGATTATTATACCCGACATTACGAGTATGTGTTCCTTGCGAACTATTCTCCTCCATCTTGCAGCTATAGAACTTATTGGAGACTTCATATCTCTCAATCCGGGCATTTGCTTGAAATATTAACTTCAACTCTGGAACATCTCATATGCTCCATGCGTTCAAAAGCGTCGTTGAAGACCTGTTCTAAGCCGTAAAGCATGCTGCTTGAACTATAGAGTAGTCATCACTTTGCTCTGCGGGCGTTTTTAACGTCGTCGGTTACATCGGCGAGGACTGGCACCAGCGGTGCTTCAAGGCGTAACTTTTCTATGCAGCAATGAGGATAATCCTCGAGTTACGGACCCGATCCGTGTAATTGCTACCATCATCTTTCAACTTTGCTTTCTCAAGGGCGCATTAAAATTCACGGAACAACGGCACAAGCCATCTATCTACAAACAAACATAGACAAGCAAGATACTATCGGTACTAAGTTCATGATAAATTTAAGTTCAATTAATCATATTACTTAGAACTCCCACTTAGGCGAGACATCTCTCTAGTCATCTAAGTGATCCGTGATCCAAATCAACTAAACCATAACCGATCATCATGTGAGATGGAGTAGTTTTCAATGGTGAACATCACTATGGTTATCATATCTACTATATGATTCACGCTTCGACCTTTCGGTCTCCGTGTTCGAGGCCTTATCGCATATGCTAGGCTCGTCAAGTTTAATCTGAGTATCTGCGTGTGCAAAACTGGCTTGCACCGTTATAGATGGGCGTGGAAGCTTATCACACCCGATCATCGCGTGGTGTCTCGGCACGACGAACTTTGGCAGTGCATACTCGGGAGAACACTTCTTGATAATTTTAGTGAGAGATCATCTTAAAATGCTACCGTCAATCAAAGCAAGATAAGATGCATAAAGGATAAACATCACATGCAATCAATATAAGTGATATGATATGGCCATCATCATCTTGTGCTTGTGATCTCCATCTCGAAGCAAATCGTGATCACCATAAATCACCGGCCGACACCTTGATCTCCATCGTAGCATCGTTGTCGTTTCGCCATCTATTGCTTCTCGACTATCGCTACGCTTAGTGATAAAGTAAAGCAATTACGAGGCATTGCATTTCATACAATAAGCGACAACCATATGGCTCCTGCCCGATTGCCGATAACCGGTTTACAAAACATGATCATCTCATACAATAAAATATAGCATCACGTCTTGACCATATCACATCACATACCTGCAGAAACAAGTTAGGCGTCCTCTACTTTGTTGTTGCAAATTTTACGTGGCTGCTACGGGCTTAGAAACCGTTCTTACCTCGCATCAAAAACCAAGCGATAGTTCGTCAAGTTGGCTGTTTTAACGCCCAGAGGACGGGTGTAGCCACACCGATTCAGCTAAAGTGAGAGAGCGAACACCGCCCGCCACCTTTAAGCACGAGTGCTCGTAGCAGTGAAACCAGTCTCGGCGTAAGCGTACTTCGTAGTGTCGGTCCGGGCGCTTCATCTCACAATACCGCCCGACAAAAGTATGACATCTGGTAAGCGGTATGACTTATATCGCCCACAACTCACTTGTGTTCTACTCGTGCATATAAATCAGCGCATAAGACCTAGGCTCGGATGCTCTTTGTTGAAACGTAGTAATTTCAAAAATTTCCTCACCACACAAGATCATGGTGATGGCATAGCAGCGAGATGGGAGAGTGTTAGTCACGTGCCCTCGTGAACCGTGGCGGGCGTTAACTGTAGCGGTTGATGATGTAGTCGTCGTCTTCACGATCCGACCGATCAAAGCAGAGCGTCTGGAGCCTCAGGTTCAGCCACCGTTCAGCTCGATGGCGATCTCCGGCCTCGATCGGCTGAGCTCGAGATGAGTTCCGTCGACTGAGCGGTGTGGTGGCGATGATGATGTTCTACCGGCGCGAGCCGCCTAAACTCATGACGATATGACGAGGTGGAATATGGTGGAGGGGCACCGCACGGCTAAGGGCGATCCGTAGATCAACTTGTGTGTCTATGGGGTGCCCCCACCCCGTATATAAGGAGGAGAGGAGGAAGGGCCGGCCTAAGGGGAGGCGCCCTAGGAGAAACCCTCCAAGTAGGTTCCCCTCCCTTCTAATCAAGAAGGAGGAAGGAAGGAATGGAGGGGAAGGCAAGGCGCCCCCCTGTCCTATTCGGACTCAGGGAGGCGTGCCACTTGCTGGCAGCCCTCTCTTTCTCCAATAGGGCCCATCAAGGCCCATTACTTCCCGGGGGTTCGGTAACCCTCGGTACTCCGTATTCTCCGAAAACTTCCGGAACACTTGGTGTCGAATATAGTCGATATATCAATATTTATTTCTCGACCATTTGAGACTCCTCGTCATGTCGTGATCACATCCGGGACTCTGAACAAACGGTACATCAAAACTTATAAACTCATAATAAAAGCTGTCGAAAGCGTTAGCGTCGAACCTATGGGTTCGAGAATATGAGACATGACCTAGAACCATTCTCGATCGATAACCAATAGCAGGACACGGATGTCCATATTGGTTCCTACATATTCTGAAGATCTTTATCGGTCAAACCGCATAACAACATACTTTGTTCCTTTGCTGTTGGAAATATGCCCTAGAGGCAATAATGAAAGTTATTATATTTCAATGTTCATGATAATTGTCTTTTGTTCATGCTATAAGCTGTATCAGGAAATCGTAATACGTGTGAACACTTAGACCCAATGAGTCCCTAGTGAGCCTCTAGTTGACTAGCTCGTTGTGATCAATAGATAGTCATGGTTTCGACTATGGACATTGGATGTCGTTGATAGCGGGATCACATCATTAGGAGAATGATGTGATGGACAAGAACAATCATAAGCATAGCATAAGCGTATAGTTCGTTTGCTAGAAGCTTTGCCAATGTCAAGTATCTCTTCCTTCGACCATGAGATCGTGTAACTCCGGTTACCGTAGGAGTGCCTTGGGTGTATCAAGCGTCACAGCGTAGCTGGGTGACTATAAAGGTGCATTACAGGTATCTCCGAAAGTATCATTGGGTTGACACGGATCGAGGCTGGATTTGTCACTCCGTTATGGCGGAGAGGTATCTCTGGCCCTTTCGGTAATGCATCATCATAATGAGCTCAATGTGACCAAGGTGTTGTACGGGATCATGCATTGCGGTCACGAGTAAAGTGACGCGATGCGAGGCCGAACAAGGTATTGGGATACACGATCGAGTCTCGGGCAAATGGCAATGCCAATTGACAAAGGAATTGCATACTGAGGTTTGATCGAATCCTCGACATCGTGGTTAACCGATGAAATCATCGAGGAGCATGTAGAGACCAACATGGGTATCGGATCCGCTGTTGGTTATTGCCAAAGTCATCGGTCATGTCTCGTGTCTCGAACCCGTGGGGTCTACACATAAGGTTCGGTGGCCTTAGGGTTAGTAGGAAGTCAAGTATGTGACCACGAATGTTGTTGAGTCCGGATGAGATCCGGGCGTCACGAGGAGTTCGGAAGGGTCGGAGGTAAAGAATAATATATAGGAAGTGGTGTTTGACCATCGGAAAGTTTGGGGTTTCGGTAAAGTCTGGGACCACGGAAGATCCCGAGGTCCACCGGTGGGCCACCTATCCGGGAGGGCCCATGGGCTGAGGGAGGAACCAGCCCACAAGGGGCTGGTCGCCCCCAGGCCCCCCCGCCTAGGGTTGAAACCCTAGGGGTGGGGCGCCCACCAGCAGGGCACTCCACCCCTTGGCCGCCGCCCCGTGGAGATTGGATCTCAGGGCCGGCCACCAGTGCCTATATAAAGGGGGAGGGAAGGGGGCTGCGGTACCAATTCCCAAGGCGCAGCCCTCCCTCCCAACACTTCTCCTCCTCCGTGGAAATCGGCGAAGCCACAGCAGATGCTTCTTCTTCTCCCCACCATCCTGCCTTCGTTGTGCGGTGGAGTTGTCTTCTCAACCTCTCCTTCCTCCTTGCTAGATCAAGGCGGAGGGCGTCGCTCAAATCCCGTCACGTGTGTTGAGCGGAGTGCTGTCAGTTCAGCACTTGGACATGGTGATGAATCACGTTAGATGCGACTCCATCATCACCTTGCTAGCTTCTTTACCACGATCTACAAGTGGTATGTAGATGCAAACTCTCCGTTACTCGTTGTAGATGAACTCATAGATGGATCTTGGTGAAACCGGTAGGAAATTTTTAATTTTACATAGCGTTCTAGTGGCATCATGAGCTAGGTCTATCACGTAGTTCTCTATTGCAGGTAGAACACAATTTGTTGTGGGCGTTGATCTTGTCATCTTACTTGCCTCTACTAGTCTTTTCTTGCTCTCAGCGGTATTGTGGGATGAAGCGGCCCGGACCAACCTTACGTGCGCTTACGTGAGACCGGTTCCACCGGTGACATGCACTAGTTGCATAAGGTGGCTGGCAGGTGTCATCTCTCCACTTTAGTTGGGCGGATGATGAACAAGGCCCTTATGAAGGGTAAATAGAAGTTGACAAAATCACGTTGTGGTGATTAGTAGGTGAAAAGCGTTCTTGCTAGAACCCAATCAGCCACGTAAAGATGCAACAACAATTAGAGACGTCTAACTTGTTTTTGCAGCGATTGATCATGTGATGTGATATGGCGAGAAGTTGTGATGAATGATGAATTGTGATGTATGAGATCATGTTATTGTAATAGGATTCACGACTTGCATGTCGATGAGTATGACAACGGCGAAACCATAGGAGTTGTCTTTATTTTTTGTGACCTGCGTGTCATTGAAGAGCATGTAAACTACTTTACTTCATTGCTAAGCGTTAGTCATAGAAGTAGAAGTAGTCGTTGGTGTGACAACTTCATGAAGACACGATGATGGAGATCATGATGATGGAGATCATGGTGTCAAGCCGGTGACAAGATGATCATGGAGCCCGAGGATGGAGATCAATGGAGTTTGATGATATTGGCCATATCATGTCACAACTATATAATTGCATGTGATGTTTATTATGTTTATGCATCTTGTTTACTTAGGACGGCGGTAGTAAATAAGATGATCCTTATAAAATTTCAAAGTGTTCTCCCTAGCGTGCACCGTTGCTACGGTTAATTAAACTAAACACCGCGTGATGATCGGGTGTGATGGATTCTTACGTTCACATACAGGTGTAGAAGAGTTTACAGTGAAAACACTAGGGTTAACTTGCGAGCCTAGCATGTGCGGACATGGCCTCGGAACACGGAACCGAAAAGGTCGAACACGAGTCATGGAAGATACGATCAACATGAAGATGTTCACGATGATGACTAGTCCGTCTCACGTGATGATCGGACACGGGCTAGTCGACTCGGATGTGTAACACTTAGATGACTAGAGGATGTCTAATCTAAGTGGGAGTTCATAATTTTGATTAAGAACTTTATTATCATGAACTTAGTCTAAAACCTTTGCAAATATGTCTTGTAGATCAATGGCGGCCTAATGTCAACATGAACTAGCAGCGTTCCTAGAAAACCAAGCTGAAAGATGATGGCAGCAACTATCACGAATTTGGTCCGGAACGAGATCATCCTCATAGCTGCCGAAGCAATATGTCCTAGAAGGACCGCTAGGTGCGCTCCGTCCCGAAGAACCAAGGCGTTATGAATTCTTGGCAAACTTCGTGCTGATGATTACTCCCTCGTTCGGTGCGGCATGCTCTGACTTAGAACCGGGTTCCAAAAGCGTTTTGAGCATCCGGAGACATATGAGATGAAGAGCTGAAACTAGTTTTCCAAGCTCATGCGGTCGAGAGATATGATGTCGACAAGTTCTCTGATTGTAAGATGGAGGAGAACAGTTACGTCGATGAACACATCTGAAGATGCAGGTTGCATACGTATGACCCAGTTGAACATTAACCTCCCGGATAGGCGGTCATTGACAGAATCCTCGATCGCTCCCACCAAGCTACAAGAGCTTTGTGATGAACTACAACATCTGAGGATGGTAAACCATTCTGATGTTCTCAATCTGAAGTCGGCGGAAAATCAGAAAGAACATCAAGTGTTGATGGTCAATAAGACCACTAAGTTCAAGAAGGGCAAGGTGAAGAACTTCAGGGGCGGCAAAAGATGTTGCGCTTCGTGAAATCATTGCCGGGAAGAAGTCAGAAATGGACCCAAGCACGAGACTGAGTGCTTTTATTGCAAGGAAGAAGGGCTGAGCGGGCGCCCAAATACTGCGGATAAGAAGGCCGCAACACCAAAGGTATATTTGATATACATGTAATTGATGTGTACCTTACCGATTACTCGTAGTAACTCACAGGTATTTGATACGGTGCCGTTGCTCATATGTAACTCACAAGAGGGCTGCGGAATAAGCGGAGACTAGCGGGGCGAGGTGACGATCTTGGCGTCGGGAATGGTTCGAAGTCGATGTGATCGCCGTCGACCTTGCCTCTACATTACCTACGGGATTAGTTTTGAACCTCAATAATTGTTATTTAGTGCCATGTTTGAGCATGAACATTGTATCTCGGATCTCGTTTGATCAGATGGCTACTCATTTAAGTCCGAGAATAATGGTTGTTCGATTTATATGAGATATATTTTTATGGTCATGCTCCGATGGTCAATGGTTTATTCTTAATGAATCTCGGCGTAATATTACATGTTCATAGTGTGGATGCGAAAAGATGTAAAGTTGATAACGATAGTCCCACATACTTGTGCCTTGCCGCCTTAGTCACATTGGTGTCAAGCGCATGAAGAAGCTCCATGCTGATGGACTTTTGGAGTCTCTTGATTATGATATCGCTTGCACATGCGAACCATGCCTCTTAGGCAAAATGACCAAGACTCGTTCTACGGAACAATGGGCGAGCAACCAACTTGTTGGAAATCATATCTTGATGTATGCGGTCCAATGGCGTTGAGGCTCGCGGAGGATATCGTTATGTTCACTCTGATGACTTAAGTAGATATGGGTATGTCTACTTAATGAAACAAATCGAGACCTTTGAAAAGTTCAAGGAATTTCAGAGTGAGGTGGAGAATCAACGTGACCGAAAGATAAAGTTCCTGATCGGATCGTGGAGGAGAATATTTAAGTCACGTTTGGCACACACTTAAGGAAATGTGGAATCGTTTCACAACTCCGCGCCTAGAACACCTCGGTAGCAAGCGGTGTGTCGAGCGTCAATGTCGCACTCTATTGGATATGGTGCGGTCTATGATGTCTCTTACCGATTACCGCTATCATTTGGGGATACGCTCTAGAGACAGCTACATTCACTTTAAATAGGGCACCGTCTAAATCCGTTGAGCGACACAAGTATGAATTATGGTTTGGGAAGAAACCTGGTTGTCGTTTCTAAAAGTTTGGGGATCGATGCTTATGTCGAAACTTCAACTGGCTCGAACCCAAGTCGGAAAATCGTATTCATAGGATACCCTAAAGAAGCTGTCGGGTATACCTTCTACTTAAGATCGGCAAGATCTTTGTTGCCAAACGGATGCTTTAGGAGAAAGAGTTTCTCTCGAAAGTAAGTGGGAGGAAAGTAGAACTTCGATGAAGTACTACCTCTCGAGCGGGAAAGTGGTGCGGCGCAGGCCGTTCTGTGATGCCCACCAATGAAAGGAAAGCGTTGATGATGATCAGGTACTTGGATCAAGTTACTCTTGAACCCGAAGGTCCACGAGGACACGTTCACGCACAGTGAATGCAGCAACCTGTCATAAATCATGTTGCTAGACAACAATGAACCTTGAACTATGAAGAAGCAATGGCGGGCAGTTCCAACAAATGGCTTGAGGCCATGAAATCGAGATAGAATCCATGTATGAAAACAAAGTATGGACTTTGGCAGACTTGCCCAATGATGCGTCGGCGATAGAAAACAAATGGATTTTTAAGAAGAAGAAGGCAGACATGGTAATGTTACCATCTATAAATCGACTTGTCGCTAAGGGTTATCGACAAGTTCAAGATGTTCTGACGAGACATTCTCTCCGTGCGAAGCTTAAGTCCGTCGAATCATGTTAGCAATTGCCGCATATTATGATTATGAGATATGGCGATGGACGTCAAGCGGCATTCCTTAATGGACATCTTAAGGAAGAGCTGTATATGATGCGGCAAGGTTTGTCGATCCTCGGAAGCTAACAAAGTATGCAAGCTCAGCGATCCATTTATGGAAGGGTGCAAGCTCGAGTTGAACATTCGCTTTGATGAGATGATCAAAGCGTTTGGGTTTATCGGACTTATGGAAGCCTGCGTTTAAAGAAAGTGAGTGGGCTTCTTGTAGATGACTTACTGATGAAATGATAAAACTACGGGACAGCATTAAGGCCTACTTGAACAAGTGTTTTCAATGAAGGACCTTGGAGCTGCTTACATATTAGGCATCAAGATCTATAGAGATGATCGAACGCCTCATAGGTCTTTCACAAAGCACATACTATAAGATTTTGAAGAGGTTCAAAATGGATCATCAGAAGGGGTTCTTGCCTATGTTACAGGTGTGGCCAGCTCAGCTTCGATGCGACCGACCAAAGATAAAGAAGAGATGAGTGTCATCCCTATGCTTCAGCCATAGGATCTATTATGTATGCCATCTTGTGTGCAGGACCTGATGTAAACCTTGCCGTAAGTTTGGTTGCAAGATACCAAAGTAACCGACAAGGAACCTTTGACAGCGGTCAGAATATCTGAAGCGAAAGGACAAAGGACATGTTTCTCGTTTATGGAGGAGGCGAAGGCTAAATGGTAAAGATTCGTCGATGCTAACCGACTCGAGATCTGGATGACTCTAAGTCACAAACGGATCGTGTATATGTTGAATGGTGGAGCGATAAGCTGGTGCAGCTGCAAGCGGGCGTCGTGGCGGGATCTTCGTGTGAAGCGGAATACATGGCAGCCTGGAGACAGCGCGTAGGCGATTTGGGTGAAGGAGTTCATCACCACAGGAGTCATACCCAATGCGTCGGGGCCGATCAAACTCTTCTGTGACAACACTGGGCTATTGCCCTTGCCAAGGGCCAGGTTTCACAAGAAGCCAGGCACATCAAGCGTCGTTCAACTCCATCCGTGAAAATGTTCAAGATGGAGACATAGAGATTGCAAAGTGCACACGGATCGAATGTCGCAGATCCATTGACTAAACCTCTCTCGGCGTGCAAAACATGATCAACACGGAGACTCTATGGGTGTTCGATTCATCACAATGTAACTAGATTGGTGACTCTAGTGCAAGTGGGAGACTGTTGGAAATATGCCCTAGAGGCAATAATAAAAGGATTATTATATTTCAATGTTCATGATAATTGTCTTTGTTCATGCTATAATCAGATTATCCGAAATCGTAATACATGTGTGAACACTTAGACCCAATGAGTCCCTAGTGAGCCTCTAGTTGACTAGCTCGCAGATCAATAGATAGTCATGGTTTCGACTATGGACATTGGATGTCGTTGATAACGGGATCACATCATTAGGAGAATGATGTGATGGACAAGACCCAATCATAAGCATAGCATAAAAGATCGATAGTTCGCTTGCTAGAAGCTTTGCCAATGTCAAGTATCTCTTCCTTCGACCATGAGATCGGTAACTCCGTTACCATAGGAGTGCCTTGGTGTATCAAACGCCACAACGTAATCGGGTGACTATAAAGGTGCATTACGGTATCTCCAAGTATCTGCGGTTGACACGGATCGAGACTGAATTTGTCACTCCATATGACGAAGAGGTATCTCGGGCCCACTCGGTAATGCATCATCATAATGAGCTCAATGTGACCAAGGTGTTGGCCACGGATCATGCATTACGGTACTGAGTAAAGTGACTTTGCGTAACGAGACCGAACAAGGTATTGGGATACCGACGATCGAAGTCTCGCAAGTAACGCATCGATTGACAAAGGGAATTGCATACGTGGTTTGATCAATCCTCACATCGTGGTTCAACCGATGAAATCATCGAGAGCATGTGGGAGCCAACATGGGTATCCAGATCCCGTTGGTTATTGCCCGAGAGTCGCCTCGGTCATGTCCAGTCTCCCAACCCGTAGGGTCTACACATTAAGGTTCGTGACGCTTAGGGTTAGTAGGAAGTCAAGTATGTGACCACCGAATGTTGTTCGAGTCCTGATGAGATCCCTGGATGTCACGAGGAGTTCCGAAGGGTCCGGAGGTAAAGAATAATATAGGAAGTGGTGTTTCGCCATCGGAAAGTTTCGGGGTTTCGGTAAGTGCCGGACCACCGGAAGGGTCCTGGGTCCACCGGTGGGGCCACCTATCCGGAGGGCCCGATGGGCTGAAGGGAAGGAACCAGCCCACAAGGGGCTGGTGCGCTCTAGGGCCCACCTCCGCGCCTAGGGTTGAAACCCTAGGGGGGGCGCCCCACCGCTTGGGGCACTCCACCCTGTGCCCCGGAGAATTGATCTCTGGGGCAACCCCTGGGTGCCTATATAGGGGGAGGGAAGGGGCTGCGTACCAATTCCCCAAGCGCAGCCCCTCCTCCCCAACACTTCTCCTCCTCCGTAAGAGCTCGGCGAAGCCCTCGTCGAGTACTTCTTCTCCACCATCACCACGCCCAGGTCTGCCGTGAGTTGTCTTCTCAACCTCTCCTTCCTCCTTGCTGGATCAAGACGGAGGAGACGCCGTCTCCGACGTGTGTTGAACGCGGAGGTGCTGTCCGCTCAGACTTGGACATCGGTGATCTGAATCACGCTCGAGTACGACTCCATCATCACCTTGCTAGCTTCCACGCGATCTACAAGTGGTATGTAGATGCAAACTCTCTCCGCTTACTCGCTGCTTAGATGAACTCATAGATGGATCTTGGTGAAACCGTAGGAAAATTTTTAATTTTCAACGCTCCCCAACATTGCTATCGGTATGTTACTTGCCGAGATTTGATCATCGGTATCCAATACCTAGTTCAATCTCAGTACGCAAGTCTCTTTACTCGTCGAATACATCATCTCATAACTAACTCATTAGTTACATGCTTGCAAGGCTTAGGTGATGAGTATTACCGAGAGGGCCCGAGATACCTCCGACAATCGGAGTGACAAATCCTAATCTCAATTATGCCAACCCAACATGTACCTTCGAAACACCTATAGAGCACCTTTATAATCACCCAGCTTACGTTGTTACGCTTTGGTAGCACACAAAGTGTTCTTCCGTAAACGGAGTTGCACAACTCATAGTTGCAGGAACTTTGTATAAGTCATGAAGAAAGCAATAGCAGATACTAAACGATCAAGTGCTAGGCTAACGGAATGGGTCATGTCAATCACATCAGCCTCCTAATGATGTGATCCCACTAATCAAATGACAACACATGTCTATGGTTAGGAAACATAACCATCTTTGATTAATGAGCTAGTCAAGTAGAGGCATACTAGTGACTATAGTTTTGTCTATGTATTCACACATGTATTATGTTTCCGTTAATACAATTCTAGCATGAATAATAAACATTTATCATGATATGAGGAAATAAATAATAACTTCATTATTGCCTCTAGGGCATATTTCCTTCGCCTCCCACTTGCACTAGAGTCAATAATCTAGATTACATAGTAATGATTCTAACACCCATGGAGTCTTGGTGCTGATCATGTTTTGCTCAGAGAGAGGCTTAGTCAACGGTCTGCAACATTCAGATCCGATGTATCTTAAATTGGGGGTCCGGGGTTG
>JAHHZJ010005169.1:0-15426 GCA_021437245.1 Aegilops speltoides | reverse complement strand
GTGTTTAAGCGGTTAGAGCAGGTGACTATGAAGACTTTTACGCAACATGTGTGGCAACATAATCTGCAGATCAGTCCACCATCTCCTTCGACTTAGACATAGTTTCAGTCATATGACTTCTCTATTGCCGATATGTCTTTTTCTATTTAGTCAGGCTATTGATACTAACTGTCTGCATATTAGTTATGCAAAGACCAAGTGTTGCTTATCTTAATTTGATTCACTTACTGCTATATTTTGGGTCAATAAAAACATCATTTATTAAAAAACACCGGCTGTTTTTCTTTCTTGAGGGCCTGTCATTTCGCAGGTTGTATACAAGAATTGTGTCTTGGGTAAATCAAGTTCGCAACAGTACACGTCCTAGTAGAAGTACTCGATTTGCATCTTAGTTTAAGAGTTTTTACCGTAAGCATGGACGAACCGGGTTACGGAAGCATCATGGTCAGGTCTACCATATCTGTCCACCCACATATGCAAACCACAATACGTTTCCAGATTGGTTATTTGAACTGGCAATGTTGAGTGATTAATCCAAGGCACAGCTCGCCAGTTCTTGCAAGTCGAGGCGGCTACCAGCTAGCTTGCCCATCCATGATGGAAGGCAGTGTCGTCTCCCAGATACAAAAACAAAGGGGAGGCGGAAGGATCAACGTGATTGTGCGATACAGTGTGCTGGCAAGAGTAGTCTCATTTTTTCAATAAAAATTCAATCTTCAGCGCAATAGTTTCTTTTTTCTGTTTTGAAAGATTCAACTAATGGCTGGCATATACTATTAATCATTATCTAGGGGCAGGCGGGAAATACAAAAAGGTGGGTTGGATCCTAGGATCAAGGACAAAAGAAAGGATGGTTTACATAAGGCTAGTTGTAATGGGGAGTATCATATACTAGTATCATGCATATGATACTAGTGTATGATACTACATCTGTAATGCATGGTATCATATATTGGTATCATATAGGACTACATTTATTGTCACGCGTGACACAAAGTAGCACATCATTTAATATGATACGGTATCATGATATGATACTCAAGGCTCTCTTTCTTCATTTAATTCTTTGCCACCTCATCAAAATTGCCTAGTTGGCATGCATGACACTACCTATGATACTCCCATTACAGCCAGCCTAACCGAGCTTAACAAGATGGCCCACTAAAACACCTAGCTGATATCTCACGGTGTCTCCCAAAGGGGCTCTTGATACACTTCTTACGGCAGCGATTATGACGTCTTCAGCGCAATAGCAGCTCCACTGCCTTCAAGATCTTGACATTGCTCCAGGCACACCAAAAGACTATAGGCTAAAACTACATTATTGCAACACTAAGGTACAAGTAGGGAATCTCAAATGGGGTGGACAAGTATTCACTACGTTCCTGATGCCTCTCAAGCTCATGTCTCGGCAACATTTTTAGTGCCGGTCGAAATCTTGAAACATGGTGATGACCTTCCGTTTCTCTTTCCTCTTTCCATACTCTCTCGAATTTAGCATCATCATGTTTGCTAGCCTGCCTTTTATAACACTATGGTCGGACAAGAGTCTACAATGTTTTAGCAAAATAAATGCAAATTAAGTGTATCCCTTTATGAGTCCACTTGTGGCTCTCTGTTTCTCATGACCCTCTATGTATCCCTTTAATTGCAACCCCTCAAAAAATGCAGATTAATGTTATAGCTACAATAGGAAATTTCATAATAAGGAAACAAATTCAACATTCTAGCAAAAGTTCTTCATGGTCATGTATAGGGCGGATGAAGGGCCCGGTACATAATCTGGTAAAAAAAATTCTTCGTGGACATGTACCGGGTGGTGGTGACTCCTCAAGCTCGCTGAAACATCTACAGGTCAAGTAACATAAACTGGGAAAGCACTTTCTCCCCTCCTCCCACGCATCGCTCTTGCAAGTGACCGTGGGACAACCTAACTGCCGGAGATCCTCCCCCCCCCCATGCCCTTGTCACTCGCTGCCACCGGAAAACGTCGCCAGGCAAAGCTCGGCAGGGGTGGCAATGGCGGGGCCCTTCCCCCGTTCACTTCCTTGCGGTGGCTGCCACATGACGTCCATACAGGTGGAGGTGATGGGCTTCCCTCGAGCTTGATTGCACGGTGATGAGGGGCCGGTGCGGCGGCATGGCCCCTGGTGGTGATGCCCAGGAATCTCTTGTATGGTGTGGCGGCAGCGTGACTTTTTTTTGAGATGATGGCGGCAGCGTGACTTGGTTGGCCGGGCGGATGCGTGCGTCTTGCTTCCCGATAACATCCGCTCGTATCTAGCCACAGGTCTCTGGCATGAGGTATGAGGTCTGTTAGAAATAATGGGCCTAGCCCATGTAGAATTTATGAAATATCAAACTAGGCCCATGAATAAATGGCAAGTGGTGCTGTTAAAGTTTAGTACCTCACAGGAAGTTTGGGAGGTGTGAGACCTCTTTATATAGAGGGTTCTCTACATCAAACTTAGTGAGGTGTGAAGGAGAGAAATAGAAAACCACACACGTGCATTCGCTTGCCTGGCTAGGTAGAGGCAAGGGCCGGGCGGCACGCGCAAGTGCAACATGCACGTTAATGGTCCGTCGAAATCCGGTCTAGTGCCCTGTAGGGGTGCAACTTTCTTTTGTCGTTTTATTTTTTGATGTCTCATCAGACATGTTAATTATTTCTTGTCCTTATAGTACACGACTTAAAGCCCAAGTCCACATGAGATCGTGATGGAGACATGATACCGCCTTTGGCCCTATTATATATACCGCTACCAGCCGCGGCCACAGACAAATGGAATACACCTAAGGTTTCACCTCATCTTGCAAATTGCACTACCACCATACTCTACTCCATCCCGAACACTTGCATGCATCGCATGCGGGAAAACTTGTCTCAAGAACCATTCGTCCATCCGATCCTACACGCTACTGAAGTTCAACATCACGGGTCATCTTTCTTCCAAGTCGGGCAATGCTACTCATCATCGTCTCCATCGCCGTCAGCAACAAATCTTCGCCCACATCGTGATCAACAACGTCGCTCCCGTAGCAGCTAACAAGCAGTACGCCCATTGTAATCTGCTCATGTCTCTATATTTAGTTATTGTTTCATGTGCGATGCTGCAGTGCATGTTTTCTTTGTTCATCTAGTATGCTAGACTGTTGCATGCTATTTTTTGTTCTAGGAATGAATTTTTTGTTCTATTCAAATAATCCAAAAACCTAAGTATAGGGAATCTCCCGTATTAACTATTGTTGGATTCACTGATGAACTGAGACCGCATAAGTTTGCCGGTGTGTACTTTTAGAGGTGGCAGGTGAAGTCCACGCTCTGTCTAACTAATCTGAAAGTTTTCCACCATAGTGTCGGCATGCTAGAGGCAACTTCTGATGATAATCAGAGAAAGTTACAGAAAGCCAATACTATATTTCTGGGATGCATTTTGAGTGTTCTTGCTAACCGTGTGTGATGTGTATATGCACATAAAAGATGGTAAGATACCGTGGGATGCACTGAATGCTAAATTTGGTGCAACGGATGCAGGCAATGAACTGTCTATCATGGAGTGTTTCCATGTTTATAAGATGATGAATAACCTCTCTATGGTTGAACAATCTCATGGGATACAGTGCATTTTGAAGGAATTGTAACTCCTTAAGGGTGTTCTACCTCATAAATTCATGGTTGGGTGGATTATTTCAAAATTGCCTCATTCATGGAAGAATTTCACTGCTACTCTGAAACATAAGAGACAAGAGATATGAGTTAAAAATATGATTGCATATCTTGATTTTGAGGCAAAAGCTCGTGCTAAAGACACTATCGAGAGACGAAGTGAGATTCGACCTATCGTCAACCTGTGTTTTGATTTTTGGCCGAATTTCTTACATCTCGCCTGGGCCTAGTAAATGTCCGCGCTGACCAAAATTTCCAGCCCGGTTTGAACTTTTGTTTGGCACAATCCAACTTCTAGGGCCTCCCCTCCGTTTGCCTATGTTAACATCATCGAACCAAACACCTGAACCCTAAACAACTCACGACCGCCCCCCCCCACCACTCGTCCTGTATGTGCGGTGGCAGCGCCTGCCCAGATCCTCCACTCATTGTCGCCTGCCTCCCCGCTCGAGCTTGCCACTCCTATCCCGTTCGCGCCTTCTCGGTGACCCGGCTCCTTTTGCTGACCTCTGCTGGTTGTAGGCTGCAGCTGAATCGATTGGTGAATCCTCCTCAACTCTGATAGCATTGTTGGACTAATGTAGAGCTTTTAATGCCCAAAGCTAGTTTCGTAAACATGTATGTACGTACTGCTCGGTATTGTTTGACTGTTATAGTTTTGCTCTACTTGTTTTCAATTTTTTCGATAAAATTTCGGTGAAATTTTGGTTTTGTATTTTTGTCTGAGATTTTACCGAAATTTTTGACATGGCCGAATTTCGGCCATCTCGTTCGGGGGCGAAAAACAAAAACTAAAAATCAAAACGCTGCCATCAACATGGCACAAAGGTGCCCACAGAACAAGAACAAACCTGTGAAGACTACTACCTTCAAGAAAAAGGAGGCGGACAAGGCTCACCCAGAGAACTATGCCTAAGCATGGATACTATTCCAAGCAACTAGCAAAGTGGCCCGCACAAAGTGCAGGCTAGAATAGTTAATATATATAAGAAATAACTAACCTTTATCATGAGAAAAAATATATTGATTCTTGTAAGGAAAAGTTAAACCAAATTTCATGAGAATTTACAAAGTTAATATATAAAAGACATAACCGACCTTTATCATGAAAATAAAATTATATTGATTTTTGGAAGGAAAATTTGAACCAAATTTCATGACATTTAAAAATATTTGTATTGTCTTTTTCTCCTTTTCGCGCGTTTCTTTGTTTGAAGATTTTCTTTTTAATGCACTCTAAGTAATTATCACAGGTTTCGCATAGGAATTGTTATATATGCTATTGGTATGTAAGCTTGATATACTACCCTTTTAGTTGTATATATATGTGTACCCGGTAAGTACCACCAATTGTGCCTTATGTGGGCTATAATTTAGTGAAGTAAAGTTATTATTAACATTTTAGCCTTTTATCATAATATGGTATTGTTTGATGTTCGAATAGAAAAATTAGAACGAAATGTTGAAATATTTGCGAATATGAGTGTTTTGCTAACATATATATTATCTCAACACATTGTTATTATTCTTGATCAATGACAAAGTGCATTTTCTTGTTCATACCTTTATAAAATTAATTTATAGACAATTTTCTTCATCAAATCACCCACCTTTCTATGTGTCATTTACCATTACCTACCGCTCAACTCTGTTTGTGACTCTTGAGAATGCCACATATAGTTGTCCATGTGGGGAAAGTTGTTTTGGTAGATATAGTCATACCTTCTTTTAGAGG
Source organism: Aegilops speltoides (assembly GCA_021437245.1). Lineage (NCBI taxonomy): Eukaryota > Viridiplantae > Streptophyta > Magnoliopsida > Poales > Poaceae > Aegilops > Aegilops speltoides. Next base: position 10,024 of record JAHHZJ010005169.1, on the reverse strand, counting down.
TTGCCCCTGGCTTCTATTGGTTCTCATTGCGAAGCACAGTGACATTATATGTCATCCCCTATTTTTAGAAGAGAAGGCCACGGCGAGTCAGTTGGTGACATGGTTATCTTGGAATATATATCTTTCTCTCACATGTGTTCCTGTTATTAGAAGTGTTTCAATGAATATCCTTCCAAGCTCGATAATCCTCATCCTTGTATAACTGCATAACCCCTCGCTTAGGTTGATAGATGACATTACATAGGAGCATCAATGGTAGGCCTGCTTTTTTGTTTCAGCTCATAATTTGGCTATCCATGGAACGTAAATTGACCATATATTTGATGGCTTCAAGGGTGTCTTCATTGAAAATAGGAATGGTTCCAAACTTTGTTGATTAGAGGTTCTATATGCGAAATCATGGTCACATACCATATATACAGCCTGATTTTGCACCAATAGTGGTGTAATCAGATCCGATAAACAACAAAAGTGAAATCAAAATATATATCAAGTACATCGTCCTTTCTCTCAAACTTTTCCTTTTTTGCATACTTAGAGTTCTACTTTGGACCTTTTACTCAACTGTGCTGCCACCGCTGCCACCATTTCCGTTCGAGGGCAAGCAGGGCACGAGATTCTGTTCGGGAGGCGAGAGGTGGGGGAAAACGTTTCAGCGACGAGAACGCAAGTGGCTGCCCTCGTCCGCAAGAATATGGCGGCCCTCGTCAACCAGGTTTTACACAGAATATTCTCTAAACATGGCTGCCCATATCCACTATATCCTCTCTTCCAAACGGCTGGTATCATCCTAAAATATGGCTATCCCTCATCCACCCATGGACAGCCAGCAAACCAAACGGCCCCTAAGGCGAGGTAAGAGGGGGAGAAAAAATAAGATTTACGAAGGAAAAAGGAAATGAATCTCCAGCGGAGAGAGAAGTGCGTTGACGTCCTTTGGTCGATAGGCGGATTAACAAAATGAAAGGCAATGGATTCCCTTATACTATAATGGTAAATATTAAAAGGTGGTATTACCTTCCAAGTGTACACCCGTAAAGGAAACGACCGGTCGAGATGTATTATCATTGACCAGCCGATTAATTTTTTAGCAAAGATAACTAGGCTTTATGTATCATTCAGAACGTCTACAGGTACTACAAAAGTATCATGCGGACTACCTAACCAAATATGCATCCCCACTGGTAGGGAGACACCGTACCTAGCAAGTTATGAGCTTCAAAGTTGGAAACTCGATACTCATAACCAAAGACACATGAGCTAAAACCTTTTGTTCTCTATTTTATCTCTATGACAATTTAGCCATGGTTGCCATCCGCACCTCGATAAATATGGGTCACCACTTGCTTACAAGCAGACGCCACCTGAAGATGTCGCATGCCAAGATCCTGCACCAAAGATAGAGCTCCTCTACACGCGAGAGCATCCAACTTCAAGGATTAACAAGTCTTGGATAACTAGGAATGAAGAGCTAAGTTAGCTCCCTTCCCTATATTGACAAAGAATTGTTGCGGTTCCGACATCATGATCGACATAGATTCTTGCATCCCTACTCAGCACATTTTCTGATGCAGATTGGACTTGTTGTCCAGATGACAGAAGGAAGTTTTGTAGTTTTCCTAATCTGCAACTTTGTTTCCTGGAGTGCACGTAAATGTGCAACAATGTGTAAGTCAAGTACTAAGGCAGAGTACAAACCTTTTGCAAATGCTACTGCTGAAATAATGTGGATTCAAACCGTGTTGACGGAATTTGGCATAAGTCATCCAAGGGCAGCATTAATGTGGTGTTATAATCTTGGCGCCACTTACTTGTCAGCTAATCCGATGTGTCATGCCAAGAAAAAGCACATTGGAGTGGACTGTCATTTTGTTCGTGAAAGAGTAGCTAATAAGTTATTGAACATCAGATTCGTTCCTACACGTGATCATGTTGCTGATGATTTTACAAAACTCTTCACTGTTTGGTAGCTAGAAAATTTTAGGCGCAATCTCAACTTACAGAAGTTATGATTGACGGAGGGTGTTAAACGACGTATTTAGGCATGTGCCTTGTATAGTTATCTTGCATATCAAGGAATATCTCCCAAATCACACCCTGGCCGACCTTGTAATTCCTTTTGTTATATACACGCTTGTGTCCCTACAGGAAGCATACGTTTAACCCATTGATTTCTCTCATTTTACAAATAGCATATACATGAGACAAATCAGCCACATCACGACATTATAAACAACTGATACGAGGGACAAATCAGCTGAAGTACTTTGTAGGCAAAACGAATGAACACGCATACACACATGCATGCCCAATCTAACCTGACACCTTCCCATCCATGCAATCCCCTTGCCCAAAACGAGCAGCAACCACAACAAGAACTTGCAGGGCGATATGTACGGCTTGGCTGATCCGACTCAGAGAACAAGCCCGCAAATGTGCTTGACCAAGGAAGCCAGGTCAAGCATGCACACTGCTACGGTACACGGCGTGCAGCCTCCGTCTCCAATGGATACAATTGTCTGTGCATAGTTACCACACATGATGCTTTTTTGGTGCTTCCAAAGCCAATACCAACAGATCTTTCTGATCATCAAGTTCCTGATGCCTCTCGTGCTCACGAACATGGAATAATTTTTGTCCACGTTATCGAGAAAAATATGGTTAGAAACGTGAAGACAAACTCTCATCTCTCTTCGTTGCTTCTTCTTTCAAGACCGATCACTTGCCATATGCTGCCTTTTATAGCATAGTTTGATTTTGTTACCGCTGTACTACAATGTTTCACTGAATAAATGCAATTAAATAATGAAGCTCATAAAATAGTGACTGCTATTGATTCCCTTGTTGTGTGGTGGCCATATAGTCAGAGAGCATGTGACTAATCACCTCTCTTCTGTTGCAAATTTCCCATAGAGATGTCTATGCCTTTCTTTAAAATGTATATAGATGTTTTTTAATACAGCAAATGATTCTCAAAACTTTAGCGTGAGACTTTTAGACAGTAGAAATCAGTACATCTATTAAACTACTAAGTGATGAGTAGTGAAACAGATCCCTAAATTCAATAGACTTTTAGACAGTAGAAATCAGTACATCTAATACTAATTCTGAATTTGGGGGAAGGAAAGCGTCAATTCCAATTCTTGGACTGTTGCACTTAGGTTTAGCTTATTGTGGACTAACTTTTTTTTTCCAATCTGATTACATAGAGGATAAAGGGGACAAAGAGGTCGCAGACTTATTTGACCTGTATCTTCTCATTGCCACCATCATCACAATTTGAATATGCCAAGATTTCCAAGAGTTTCCACAGGCTGACCCGACCTAAGTGACAACTACATGCGTAGCTAGTGGTAAGTTACATGCTTTCTTATAAAACTTAAACTTATGTACCGATGATTAAATTTCGGAGTAATGATTAACCTTGGCCATACCCAAATCCCTCGAGGATATCATTATATGTTTCATTTCAAAGAATTCCAAAAGGATGTTGTTGTCGGAATAAACATTATACAACGGAAGTTGAATATGTATAACTAAATATATCCCATTGCGATATAAATTATTATGACACATAGAGTATAATTCTTCACTAGTCCATTTTCTCTACTAGGGCAGGGCCCATTTTCGTGTTCCACACAGGGCCCGGAGTTTTCCGGGCCCTGCCCTTCAACCTTGTATGCTTTGAGTTCGCAAAAAAAAAAAACCTTGTATGCTTTGGCCCGACTCCGACGGAGGCTGAGCTCATGAAGTTCGCCGCCGACATGGACGCCCTTCTTGACCCGTTGGGCATGGAAGACAGCAATGAGGAGGCATGGAAGTAAATGGTGGCCAAGTCAAGCTGGAGATCTGGGCCATGCAAGCGTGCGGCCTCGAGCAGCAGCTGTGTCCGGCGATATGCTCGACATTGACTTGGACAATGGCTCTCATCAGACCACAACGGAGGCACCACACACCAGATGAGAAACGCAGCAAGCAGCGGTGCATGTGCGGCTGTGCTGAACTTCATCTCCTCACGTGGAGCCTCGACCTCAATCCAAATTACAACTCCATGGATTACTTCCGGAGCGGTGACGACGACGACGACGACGTAAACTGACTCTTCCTGCCTCAAACTGTACGATGCAATACACGTATGTAGGTTGAACGTGCACGTACGCAGCAGCAGGTTGATCGCTTCCCTTCGTTAGATCGATTCCGGCTGACATACGCACACATGAATCTGCTTGACCGAATCTGCCTGTGTGATTGATAAACCACCGAAAATGCCCTTAACGACTCAATATACTACCAAAAACATGTAGTATTATTGACTAATATGGGTCCTCTAAGTACAAAAATGAAGGGTTCAAATTATATTGATGTACCGTAAAAGGTCTGGTACTATACTGAACTGCTAGTAGTGCAGCCCGAAGTTATACATAGTCGAATTCCTTCCGAAGAAGGACTTCCCGAAGGAAGGGCCAGCTAACCGTGTCGTATGCCTTATGGAAGTCAATCTTCAGAAAACCGCCTGGAGGTTTCTGGAGCGAACCTCATGGAGGACTTCATGAAGGACTAGGACCCCATCCAGTATGTACCGACCCTGAATGAAGGCGACTGGTTGGGGTGCGTCAAACGGTCAGCCAGCAGGGTCACCCTATTGGCGTACCCTTTGGCCAGGATCCGGAAGATCACGTTAATGACAGTGATCTGACGAAACTGACGGATGTCGGAAGCCCCAAGCACCTTAGGGGTGAGAGAAATGATCCCGAAATTGATGCGTCCAAGATCAAGGGCGCCCACGAAGAACTCGTCGAAGATAGACATGACCTCCGGTTTAATCACATTCCAGAAGGACTGGAAGAATTTAACAGGGAGGCCATCCGGCCCAGGGGAAGAAGAGGGGTTCGTGCCCTTAATAGCAGCCCAGACCTCTTGCTCGGAGAAGGGGGCCGTGAGGGCTGCGTTCTCCGTGTCCGACAACAACTGGGGCCCAACCCAACAGTCGGGGGCAAGCGAGAGGCCGCTCCGAGGAGTGGCCGAGAATAAGGATCTATAGAATCCGTCAACATGGGAACGGATGTCGCGAGGGTCATGAAGGAGCGTCTCACCATCCTACAAGAGAGGGATGGAGTTGCGTCTACGGCGGCCGTTGGCAATGGCCTGGAAGTATGACGTATTCGCGTCGCCCTTCAGGACCCACTTCTGAGCGCCACGGAGGCGCCAGTAAGCCTCCTCGTCGGTGTAGATCACGGAGAGCTGGTCCTCCAGGTCGTACCGGGAGAGCCACTCGTCCGGAGGGAGCCACACCGAATCAGCGCCCAGGTCAAGGGCCTGGATCGCGGATAGCAGCGCCTTCTTGCGCTCTCGAAGGTCACGACCTATGTTCGCGCCCCACCCCTTCATGAACTGGCGTCCGCGCTTCGCACAGAAATGCCACGAGTCAATAGCCGAGGGGGGACGGGATGGAGTGGGCGGGAGCCTCGGTCTATTGCGCGCCAACCGCATCAATGAACCCGGGTTGGGAGAGCCCGAAGTTATAGATCAATACAAATCTCATTATCAAACACAAATGAGCCCCGTACACCATTCTCGAGGTAGCTCTGGCATGAGCTCCTCTCGTGGTGCCGATGCACATCTACTTCACCACAGAGGGTCGACATCTTCCAAGAATCGCGCGTGAACTCTTGTGCCACCGCACCGTCACCATCTCGCAAAGATCTTTCCTCTTTGCTGCACCTGGGCGCGTGGCTGATTTGGAAGCACGGGAACAACATTGTGTTCGACAGTGAGATTCCCTCCATCCAGCGGCTCCTCAACTTCATCATCAGTGAGGCTCGCCTCTGAGTCGCTGGTGGAAACATTGGCTTGGCCAAAATCATACCTAAGTAATCACCATGTGGCCCACCCCCTCCCTCCACACTGTAATCCCATTCTCCCGGCCCTTCTCACGTTTTTTCATCATCAAGTTATTGCGTATTCATTAGATGTCCTAATCATTGCTTGGTGTCCAAAGGCTAAAGGATGCCTTTCACCGTTTTGCACAACACCTTATATCTTCTAGCCGTTTTCATTTTTGTTCGTTGCTTTGTATTTTGTATGGCATGTAATCCAGGCTGGTTGATGCTTTGTTATTCTTAGTCAGGTTCTCCATGAGCCTCTTCTCTGAAATAAGTAATCGCACTATAATAAGAAACAAAATTGGCGACCGAGGTTATTTTGATCAGTTTAGTCATCTATACCGAGCTTACAGAGGTTCTCCCCCAATTTCGGGCCTCTCCCCCTCCCCCTCCGTCGCCTCCCGCGCGGGCGGCCGAGGGGACCCATCCCTCCGCCCCCGGGCCCCTCCTCCATCCCACTCTACCCTCCGCAGCCGCCGGTGGTCGGCACCGGGCTAATCCCGTGCGTGCGACAGCGGCGGCGGAGGCATCGCCCTCTCACACCGGGCTCGGAATGCGCGGGATCCCTGATCTCGAGGATGAGGCCCTGGTCTATGGCAGCGGCGCCGATCTGGCCCACGGCGGTCTCTATGAGAGCGGCGGCGTGGCGACCGGCTGGTTCCTAGGGGCGGCCGTGGCAGTAGCCTGGCTATGCTCTGCCTGATATGGGGCGGAGGGTGCTAGATCCGGGGCGGCGGCCCCTAGGCTGGCCTCCTCGTCCGGGCGTGACCGAGCAGGTGGGCTGCCGGGGATCGGATGGGGTGGCCGGTGATCCTCCAATGGTTTGGTGTCGCGGCGTCAGATCTGGTGGGTCCCCTCCCTCCTGCTGCCTCTCTCATCGTCCCGGTGCTTTGCGGCTGTGGTGTACCTCGGCTCCAGTGGAAACCTAGGCCGATCTGGCCGGCCCAGTGGCGGCGGCGGCCATGGGCGTCGCTTTCCTTCATGAAGGCGCAGCTGAGGGCCCAATCTACCCACCCCGATCTCCTGCCGGGTGAAAACCTACAATCCTCTTCGGATTTGGCAGCGGCGGCGCTTCACGTCGTGACCTTCCTGGCGGTGTCGTCAGGGGCATTGGGGCTCAGTTGGAAGTGCAAAGGAACTGCAGGTGGAGGGATGGGACCAGTGGCAGCACGTGATGTTCGCGAAGGAGGTGTGGCGTTGCATCTGACACGTCGACAATGGCGGGTCCTAGTGGCATGGAGCAGCGGGGTCTCGCTACTGGGCGTGTGTTGATGGACGAGCGCAGGAAGGCGGCGTTGTCTGGCGTCGTGGTGGCGTCAGTACAACTCTGAAGATGGATTGGTGGTAGTTGGTGGCAGTGGACTCTGAGTGCGCGCCTGACCGGTGGGTACCCCATACCCGGCAGGTTGCTTGGTTGGGGCCTTAGATCTTAGATGTTAGCTTTGGCTGCGAGGTCTCTTTGGTATTAGGCCCAGACTATCAGCATCCCTTCATCAACTAGATATGAGTAGCGACAGATGTTGCCTGGACGGTGGCTTCAGTCTTACTGTTGCATTACTTTGTAAGGTCTTTTGCGAGTAACTAATAAAGTGGCTGCATGCGTCCTCCTTTTCAAAAAAAAGAAAAATAGGCAATTGAGCAATCAATTTCACATCTGTGATCAACCAACTCAGTCAGCATTGATAAATCTAACTAGTCCTCACACCTAGTCAATCATGACTTGTCAGTCACTCAGTCGATGGTGGTTTGTGCTCTGATCATGGCCGGGTTTGTGTTATTGAGGGGCGGGGTTGGCGGGGGGCATTCTCCTTCTTCGCCATGTACTCAGAAATCGTGGAGCCCCAGTACGTTATATGATATGTAAATTCAAGACAAAACTTGCATTGCACTACTATATGTACGGAGTAACAGAGATACTCAGTTTATGGGGCTTGGCTGAACCATGAACCACTTGGTTGAGAACCGTTCATCATAAAGTAAACCTCGTTAATTTTTTTTAAGACTTATCCTCCTTATAAGTTCCTGCTCCTACCTTAAAAATTAGCAGGAATACTTATGAGAAAAACTAAGGGAAGCGTACACATACCCGACATGACCTGATGCCTTCCCAGCCATAGTATTCCCCTGGCTAGATCAAGCAGCGATGGCAACAAGACGAAGCATATGTACGTTCGAGAAGCAGATGATTTTGTACGAACTTTCCTTCACAGCTTAGCTTGGCTGATCAGACCCAGAGACCAAATGAAGAAATGGACTGGAGCCAGGCCGCCAAGCCAAAATGCGGCACTCCGTGTAGCCTGCATCTTGAAAGTATACAGTCGTCGCTGCATAGTTTCCGAAGACGAAGCCCATTTGGTGCTTCCAAAGCCAATAGTAGCGGAGGAGCATGAAGGACAGAGTCGACGAAGCAGGGATCATGGACGGCGCGGCCAACAAATGAAGGTTGCCGACTTTGGGCAAGTGATCATCGACTTCCCGCTACCCCCCAAGCTCACGACATGGGACCATTTTTGTGCCCATTAAGGTCAAGGTTAGAAGTGAAGACGAACTTTCAAGCCTCCTCATGCCCTTGCCTTTCATAGCATAGTTTGGCTTGTTACGGCCGCACTACAATGTTTCAGTAAATAAAAGCAATTAAATACTATTGATGCCTTTGTTCTCTAGTGCGTGTTGAAATATTAGGGTGGGCCTAGGGCCCATCTGACAATTTCATAAAACTTCTAAGGGCTCACGTGGGCTATATGACACTAGGTGTAGTGGAAGATTTAGTTCTGCCTTGTTAGTTGGAGAGGAGTTTGACCTCCTTATAAGGGATTCTTTTTCATATGCTATTGGACTTGACAAGGGAACTGGTTCCCACGCGCTCCTCCTCCGCTTTGCCGGTGAGGAATAGAGAGTTTTTGATAGCTGGGTCGTGATCTGAGACGTTGGATCGGGGGCTATCACCGACTCGGACATGGGTCCAGCCCACGTCTCTCCACACGGTTGTGCTTGCATATGTGTGAGGCGTCTGCCAACCCTTGCCGTCACACGAATCAAATGGCATCTCTGCCTCCACGCTCAACGCCGTTTCATTGCTGTTGCTGCTGCCGGGGATCCCATCCCGTCCGTTGCGTACATGATCGACCTCTTCAGAACCTGTACGGGTGAGGGGCTTTTAGGTTTTTGGGGAGTGTCTCCTACGCGACCGCTCGCTGCCGTTCGTCTGCTTCCTCTACATCGTGTTGCCGCCGAGAAACTCGAATTCGAGAAGAAGGCCACCAAGGACGCCGCTGCGAATTAAAATTTCATGTGGTTTGTCCACAAGCAAGTGATCCTTACCAAAGATAATTTGCTTAAACGAAGATAGGTAGGCAGTGCACGTTGTTGTTTTTGTGACCAAGATGAAACACTACAACACATTTTTATTGATTGCCCTCTCGCCAAGCTTCTTTGGCGCACCATTCATATAGCCTTCAATATAACTCCTCCAGATAGCATTGACACGTTATTTGGGACGTGGCTAACCGGAGTGGAACCAGTCATTGCGGCACGTATTCGGATAGGAATATGTGTATTACTTTGGACTGTATGGAACTACAGGAACGATATGATCTTTAACGAACAAAATATTTTGAATTTCTTGCAGATCATCTTCAAAGCTACGGCTTGGATCCGTATGTGGTCATTACTCACTCCTAGGGACTACAGGGAGCATTTGGCTACTGGGTACAACCCATTGGGAGATGGTAGCATGTGGTATCTTCAACCGGCTTGAATGACGATCAAATAATAGGATAGGTGATTAGACATCTCTTCCTGTTTATATGGCTGTTGTGGTATCTTCAACCGGCTTGAATGACGATCAAATAATAGTATGTCTTTTATTAAAATGGCTGTATGTGTTTTCTTTTCTACATGTAATAGAGTATGAGTTTGATATTGAAATTAAGCATGTTTATTTTCTAGAACATCACAAGCAAAGAGAGTGGTTTTTAGGTTTTACCTTCGACTACCGGTCTGGTCCAATTTTTTAGGTTTTATAAAGCTACGTGTTGAACTCAAAGAGTCGGTCTGAATCGTAATTCGAACTCCTACTCTTTAAAATCAGCACCTAGTACTTACTAATCCCTTCGAATCTCGATCCCAAACCTGTTTGTCAC
>JAHHZJ010005165.1:0-10194 GCA_021437245.1 Aegilops speltoides | reverse complement strand
TCCCACTTAGACGACATCTCTAGTCATCTAAGATCACGTGATCCAAATCAACTAAACCATAACCATCATCACGGAAATGGAGTAGTTTTCAATGGTGAAATCTTATGTTGATCATATCTACTATATGATTCATGCTCGACCTTTCGGTTCCGTGTTCCGAGGCCATATCTGCATATGCTAGGCTCCAAGTATAACCGAGTATTCTGGTGCAAACTGGCTTGCACCTGCTAGATGGACGAGAGCTTATCACACCCGATCATCACGCGGGTGTCCGGGCACGATTAACTTTGGCAACGGCATACCGGGAGAACACTTCTGATAATTTAGTGAGAGATCATCTTATAATGCTACCGCCAATCAAAGCAAGATAAGATGCATAAAAGATAAACATCACATGCAAATCAATATAAGTGATATGATATGGTCATCATCATCTTGTGCTTCATGATCTCCATCTCGCAGCACCACCATGATCACCATCATCACCGGCGCGACACCTTGATCTCCATCGTAGCATCGTTGTCGCCTCGCCAAACTTATGCTTCTACGACTATCGCTACCGCTTAGTGATAAAGTAAAGCATTACGTGGTTATTGCATTGCATACAATAAAGCGACAACCATATGGCTCCAGCCTGTCGATAACTTCGTTACAAAACATGATCATCTCATACAATAAAATATAGCATCACGCCTTGACCATATCACATCACAACATGCCCCGCAAAACAAGTTAGACGCCCTCACTTTGTTGTTGTTGCAAATTTTACGTGGCTGCTACGGGCTTAAGCAAGAACCAGTCTTACCTACGCATCAAAACCACAACGACATTTCACAATAGACTCCGCTTAACCTTCTCAAGGACCGGGCGAGCCACACGGTTCAACTAAAGTGAGAGAGACAGACACCACCAGCCACTCTTTAAGCAACGAGTGCTCGTGGCGGTGAAACCAGTCTCGCAAGCGCACGCTGTAATGTCGGTCCGGGCCGCTTCATCTCACAATACCGCTGAACCAAAGTATGACATGCGGTAGGTAGTATGACTTGTATCGCCCACAACTCACTTGTGTTCTACTCTGCAAAACATCAAACCATAAAAACCTAGGCTCGATGCCATCTGGGGAACGAGTAATTTCAAAAATTTCTACGCACACGCAAGATCATGGTGATGTACAGAACGAGGGGAGAGTGTTGTCTACGCACGAGACCCGGCGGAAGCGATCACAACGAGAGGAAGTAGTCGACGTTCTCCCGCGATCCGACCGATCCGCGCGCTATCTGACGCCCAGTTCTTGACACACGACATCGATGACGCCCCTCAGATTCGATCCAGCCGAGTGTCGGAGAGTTCCACAAGACGACGGCAGGACGATCTTGATGTTCTATCAGAGCTTCACTTAAGCTTCTGACGATATGACCGAGGTGGAATATGGTGGAGGGGGCACCGCACACGCTAAGGAACGATCTCAGATCAAACTTGTGTGTCCTAGGGTGCCCCCTCGCCTGAGATATAAAGGAGCAAGGGGGGGTTCGCCGCCTAGAGGAGGGCCCAGAGGAGTCCTACTCCCACCGAGTAGGACTCCCCTTCCTAGTTGGAGTAGGATTGGGGAGGGGAAGAAGGGGGCCGCCTCCTTGTCCTATTCGGACTAGGGGAGGCGGCCTGCCCTCGCCGCCCCTCCTTCTCCTCGAGGCCCACTAAGGCCCATTTAGTTCTCGGGGTTCCAGAACCTCCCTGCATCTCAGAATTTCGATTTCACTCGAACCATTCCAACTCCAAATATAGGCTTCCAATATATCAATCTTTATGTCTCGACCATTTCGAGACTCCTCGCTCATGTCCGTGATCACATCCGGACTCAACTTCTTCGACATCAAAATATATAAACTCATAATATAACTATCATCAAACCTTGCTGCAGGATCTACGGTTCGAGAACAGTAGACATGACCGAGACACGCCTCCGTCAATAACCAATAGCGGACCTGATGCCCATATTGGTCCTACATATTCTACGAAGATCTTTATCGGTCGATCGCATAACAACATACGCTGTTCTTTGTCATCGTATGTTACTTGCCCGAGATTCGATCGCCGTATCCAATACCTAGTTCAATCTCGCACGCAAGTCTCTTTACTCGCTCCGTAATACATCATCTCACAGCTAACTCATTAGTTGTAATGCTTGCAAGGCTTCGGATGTGTATTACCGAGAGGCCCAGAGATACCTCTCCGATAATCGGAGTGACAAAACCTAATCTCGAATACGCCAACCCAACATCGCTTTGGAGACACCAGTAGTACCTTTATAATCACCCAGCCACGCTGACGCTTGATAGCACCCAAAGTGTTCCTCCGTAAACGGAGTTGCATAATCTCATAGTTACAGAACATGTATAAGTCATGGATAAAAGCAAGAGCAACATACTAAACGATCGTGGTGCTAAGCTAATGGAATGGGTCATGTCAATCGATCATTCTACTAATGATGTGATCTTGTTTATCAAATAACAACTCTTTGTTCATGGTCAGAAACATAACCATCTTTGATTAACAAGCTAGTCTAGTAGAGGCATACTAGTGACATATTGTTTGTCTATGCATTCACACATGTATCATGTTTCCTTAATACAATTCTAGCATGAATGATAAACATTTATCATGAAATAAGGAAATAAATAATAACTTTATTATTGCCTCTAGGCATATTTCCTTCACGCTCAACACTATACTCCCAATGCTTATGGTTTTCCCTTTATATTCCACACTAGTTACATCACAAGAGACTAAATTTCAAATTGGGTCACGATTTTCCAGAGCTCCGGAGTTCGCTCGGCGATCCAAGGGGCTCGGTCGCTAGGGGCCTAGCCGAACGAAGAAAACTCGACACGGTGGGGGTGGGGTGGCGGAGGAACACAGCGGTGGGGGCGTGGTCCTACTGCCGTAAGGGTGTTCTCAGAGGGAAGAATCACGCATAAGGAAGAAGAAGGGTTAGAGACGAGGATCTTCATCCAACCACTCAAATGGTCGAGACACCGAGTTGCATTCTTAATGCGCCTGTTCATCATGTGGGCACCGCAAGAACCAACATTTTATTATCCAAAATCTGCTTGCTCTTCTTACCATGTTCGATAGTGCTGGCTCAGACGTGATCGATAGGCTTTCAATTACTAGCGGCAATACAACACCAGATTTTCAAGCCGCCCACTTTCCCGATTTATATATCGTGGTTATGGTGACCTGTTATGTACACTATGATCCGCTTAGTTGCGTGTGCTCTTGTTATCATGGTTTGGCAATAAACTATCTATACAAGATATTATGAACCTATCATCCGCCATATCCTTACTTGAGCCTATTTTTTGTGTACTTGTGCCGATTATATAAATGCATGCACGATATTACAAGACACATGAGCTCTCTCATCGTAATCCAAAGGATAGCACATAATGTTTACAGGTGCTCGAAGTGCAACTAATCCTGTGGTTTTGGTAATTAATAACAACATATATATCATTGAACTAATCATTTCTTGAGTATATTTCAGAGAGTTCAAGGATATGGGTATGGCAATGACTCGATGATGTGGACCCTCAAAATGCTAAGGAAAACATTGGCAAAAGCTCAAGACTCCATTTTGGTTTAGTGATCCAAGATCACATTGAGTCCATAGGAAAGCCAATACTATTAAAAGGGGTGAGGTTATGATGATGATCCGTTGCTCTAAAGTGCTTAGTGATTTATCTCTCAAACAATCAGCAATCTTTCATTCCAACATAAACTCATAAGTAATCTCGGTCCCACCGATTCCAAACTCACCACACCGAGATGAACCACCTCACCATATAGCCAAAACCCTAGAATCTCGGATTTTCCGATTCCAAACTCGGTCATTCGAATTGGTGTTGCTAACCTTCAGAACCTTCAGACTCAAATCGGTGTCACCGAGATGAGAAAGTCGGTCCCACCGAGATTGGCAAACCCTAGACTTTGGAAGAATCGGTCTAACCGAGATTGTATTTTCGGTCCCACGAAAATCCCAACGCTCACAAGATTTGAACTTTCGTCCCACCGAAGTTGTCAACTTCGGTCCGACCGAGATTGCTCAAATGTGTGTAACGTTGGATTTGTGTGGAGGCTATAAATACCCTCCACCTCCTCTTCATTCGTGGAGAGAGCCATCGAAAGAACTACCACTCCTACCTTACATTTCGAGAAGAAAACTACCTACCCTTGTGTTGAGATCTGTTGCTTCACTCCCACCATATGAAACTTGATTTCTAGTCTTTCCAAGTTGCTTTCCACTCAATCCCTTCCTCCACCACAGCCAAATCTGAGGAGAGTTGAGTGTTGGGGAGATTATCATTTGAAGCACAAGAGCAAGGAGTTCATCATCACCAACCCCATCTATTACCTTTTGGAGGGTGGTGCCTCCTAGATTGGTTAGGTGTCGCTTGGGAGCCTCGCCATGATGTGGAGTTGAACCAAGGAGTTTGTAAGGGCAAGGAGATCGCCTACTGTGAAGATCTACCCCGAGTAAGGCTAGTCCTCGTGGGCGTGAAGCCATGATGGCATAGACAAGGTTGCTTCTTCGTGGACCCTTCGGTGGAGCCTCCGTGACTCAGCAATGCTATCCTCCGTGGGTTGAAGTCTCCATCAACGTGATTGACGATAGCACCACCTATCGAACCACGAGAAAAAATCTCCGTGGTTCCATTATGCTTGCTCTTCTCCTCCTCTCATTTACTATACATGCAATTTACTTCTGCCACAACTCTAGAATTGCATGTGTAGGGTGATACTTGACTTGGTTATCATTGTGAACTTGCTAAGAAACTACTCCAATCAAAAGGCTAAACTTTTGTTGTCAAGTAGTCTAATCACCCCCTCTAGACATACTCCGATCCTACAAGTGGTATCGAGCTTTGGTCTCCATTGATTGGTTTCATTGCATTGACTCATAAGCTTGGTTTCACAACCTAGGAGAGTATGGCGCCTAGTGAGGGTAATCAGAGAGGTCCTTACTTTGATGGTTCAAACTTGCTAGTTGGAAGCATAAAATGAAAATGCATATTCTTGGACATAACCCGCCGATGGGGCATTATTTGTGTTGGCTTGCAAGGTGAGTTCTTCGAGGAAGGAAAGTTCCGGATCGCGGTTATCAGTGGATGAGTTATGGATGTTACGTAACAATGCTCAAGCTTGTGACATCTCTTCAATGCTTTGTGTCCCGAGGAGTTCAACAAGATCAGCCGCCTTGAGAATGCAAAAGAGATTTGGGATACTTTGGTCGAAATGCACGAAGGTACCGAGTCCGTGAAGGAATCAAAGCTAGATGTTCTTCAAGGTCACTTGACAAGTTCAAGATGAAGGAAGGTGAAGGAGTCGCTGAAATGTACTCTAGGCTTGCTCTCATCACCAATGAGATGGCAGGCTTAGGAAGCGAAGAAATGACCGATCGATTCATCATCAAGAAGATCCTCGAGCTTTGATGGAAAGTATGACACCGTGCACTTTGATCCAAATGATGCCAAATTACAAAGATCTCAAGCCTACCAAGTCATTGGAAGGATTGTTGCTCATGAGATGACACTTAAAGATAAGGAAGAGCTTCACAACAAGTCAAGTGGTGCTTACAAAGCTCAGCTTGAAGCTCCCACATCCTCAAGTGATAAGCTAGTTTCCAATGAAGAGATAAGCCTAATGGTGAAGAACTTCAACAAATTCTACAAGAGTAGAAGCAAGGAAAGAAGCTCAAAGTCTAGATCATATGATGAAAGGAGATCTTCTAGTCGTGATCGAATCATAATTGTGGAAGACCCGACACTACTCAAATGAGTGTTCGATTTCACAAGAGAAGAGAAGAATTCCAAGAAGAAGAAGCTCAAGAGAAGAGTCGCAAAAGAGAGAAGGAGTAAAGATGATCGTTATGAACGAAGATCCTCTCGGAGAAGCAAGGATTCGGAAAGGAAAGACAAGTCATCAAGGAGCTACACAAGAAGAAAACATCAAGCTCATGTTGGTGAATGGGTTTCGCCCGATCCGGACAATCACTCCAAAGAAGCTATCACTCCAACTCGAATACACCAAGATGAAGGTGTTGCCGTCTTGCTCAGATCCTCCAACTCCAACTCCTATGACATATTTGATTCACCAAATGAGGGAATTGGAAGATGCTTCATGGTAAAAGGCCCCAAGGTATCACATCCTGAATTTGTTGACTTTGATAGTGATGAGGATGACTTGCTTGGAGAAGATGAGCTTTACATGATAAATCTAGTGAGCTTAGTAATGATGAACATGCTAGTAGTCTTTATAGTCGAGATGAGTCGAATGACAATGCTATGAAGGAGATTGAGCGCCTAACTAAAGAACTAAACACTCTTAAGTTAGCTCATGAAACAACTCAAGAAGATCATAGAGAGCTCCTAAGATCTCATGAGAAGCTACGCTCGAGAAGCTCAATCTAGAGCAAGAGCATGAGTTTCTAAAAGCTATCAATGACGATCTTCAAAGAAGAGTTCTTCATATCTTGCCAAACGACTTCTCTTGTCTAATTTCTTGCCACCTATTAAAACTAAGCATGACAAGCATAAGAAAATTCTTCATCTAGTAGTAACAATAATCATGCTAAATCAAATGTTGTTACTTCTAATAATTCTCTTGATTCCACTAACAATGTTTCAAGCCAAGTTTCACTTGAGCAAGAAAATAGTTTATTGAAAGGGATTATAGAGAAAGGTGTCTACAAAAGTCTTGCCGAAGCAAGAGCTTTGAGGAAATTGTTCGCAAACAAGGAAGACACCGAAGAATCAAGGAATTGGTTTTGAGCGAAAGTTCAACGCCGAGGGTGTTGAATGGGAAGAAGGTCAATATCCCACTCCAAAGTTTGTCTCTCAAGAGAAGAAGTATGATCCTACTTCTTCCAACGAGGAACAAGCTCAAGATGACTTTCCACCACAAGACCACAAGCTAAAAGGCAAGGACAAGCTTCAAGAGGAGATTGATGCATTCATTGAAGCACCCAAGGCCATGGTCAAGGGGTTCCCAAGGCAACTTCAAGTTCTACTTCAACGAGCTCAACTACTACCCCAAGGATTCCCATCAAGATGATGTGGATCCCAAGAAGAAGAACTAGAGAGTTCTTGAGGGTGACCGCCAATACACTTCACTCATATTCATTTGGCAAGGACTTGTGCAATCAACTTCCACATCTTGCACTAGTTCATGGAGTCACAAACCTCATGTTGGTAAGTCAAGGGACAAGGTAATCATTGCTTTCATGGACATCATCATTTGTGAACTTCAATCTATGTCCATGGATACTCTTGTTTGTTCCTTGTGGACTAACCCATGTAGGTATTGAAAGTGCCCAATCCAAAGGATTGCTCCCAACTCTTGATGATCCTCATCAACATTGAGCATCCACATCTTCAACATCTACATGAAGTCTTCAACGACAACCCAAGGTTAGTTTGACCTTTAAAAGGGTTCTCACATCAAGGGGAGCTTTGCTCTAAAGAAATGAGCTAAAGCATCTTCTAATGATGTGAACACATTAATGCTTTTATGGAAAAGTGGTAACCCCACTTGTGCTTAAACGATGAGTATGACCTATGATCAAATGTTCTCATTTGACTCTAAGTCAATATACTCATATATAGATGACCTAGTCATCGCCAAATTGTGTGCTAGTTGTTAGCGCTTTTGTTTGTGCATGTTTGACACATATTTCATTTGCTATCTTATTGTGTGAGCATGTTGGATGCATGATTTTATCCATTCGAGGACATCCATTTGCTTTGGTCTTTATGGTTTTCTTTATTTTCGACCAAATGGATGGACAAGAATGCCTAAGTTTTTCCCTAGCTATCTATGCTTGTCTCAAACTCTATTCATGCTTATATCACAAACTTTGAACAAGACTTTTTCGATGCACCGAGTGAGGAGCACTCTGAGCCACCGATCCGTCAAAAGCCTAACTTCCAAAACCTTCTAAGTACTTTCGTCAAACCGATATATCAAATCGATGCATCAAATCACTTGGATTGATCTAGGTTTTCACCTGTGAAACCGAAGTTAATTTTCGGGTGATCGATGTGTGTAATCGCACGCAGCTAACCATCTCGGTCCCACCGAAGTTCAAACTCGTCCCACCGACACCGAAGAGTATATATACCGAGACGAGCGCTGATTACTCCTTCAAACGCTTCCCAAAACTCTTTCCGCCGTCGCTTTGGTCTACGGATCGCCTCCGCTGCCGCTCAGGCGCCGCTGGTCTCCATCGCCGCCAACGGTCCTTCCAGACGCATCTGCCGCCGAGTGAAGCTCCACCGCATTGGTGAGCTTCATCCTCTCGTGTTCCAATCGCTGATTCTATGCACGATAGGCATTGCCATGATTCTGCCAAGTTTGAGATTTCTATCCAAATTGATTAGATCATAAGACAAATTTCGAGTGAAAATTTTAGGTTAGGTTTCCCAACACATCTCGGTGTGACCGATTCTGCATTTTCGATCGACCGATGGCCTTCGCCACAGACCGCACGCTTCGTGAAACCGAAGTGCAAATCGGTAAGACCGGCGAAGATTTAGTGAAACCCTAACTGCTCTGCTAGACTGAAACCCATTTCGTCCAACCAAAGTGGTGTATGTGGTCTGTTTAGACATTTCGGTTTCAATCAATTGATAGACTCGTCGATCGACATGTATTCTCGTGAAAACCTAAAACTAAAGTTTGAACTCATTCTTTTGAAAAATCTTCCAGCTTTGTGATAACTCTTCTATTCTGCCCATACCCACTTATTCACAGTTGTCGACATGTCTCAAGGAAGTGACAATGTAACAGGTCCGAGATGCCGCTGAGATTCCAGAGGCAGTACAAGTCCGTAAGCAAGCCAGATGATGGAGAGAGAAGCACTCAAGTGGATCGCCGCCACGCCACTGTGGAGGAAGAGAAACTCGATGAGGAAGATTCAGATTTCATTGTCGATGAGGAAATAACTTCTAAGCCTAAAAGGCAAGTGGTTGCAAAGAGCTATCAAGGAAAAGATTCAAAGAAAGGCACAACCAAGGTCAAGAAATCCTTCAGACGTAAGCTCAAGATGGAAGAAACCTCCAAGAAGGTCAAGAAGACTTCCAAGAGGAAGAGGAAAGTTCATGAAGAGATCAACATGATGATGATGATTCGATGA
Organism: Aegilops speltoides; assembly: GCA_021437245.1. Lineage (NCBI taxonomy): Eukaryota > Viridiplantae > Streptophyta > Magnoliopsida > Poales > Poaceae > Aegilops > Aegilops speltoides. Next base: position 1,004 of record JAHHZJ010005165.1, on the reverse strand, counting down.
GGAAGCACCTCACCACCTCGTAGTAAGTTGATGGGTGATGCCATCGTAAGGAGCACCTCCAAAAGCTAAGGCTTCAGCCCAAAGGCAAAGCCAAACCACCGCCAAGCCCAGAAGACTGTGAGAAACATTCCACGGAGAAGAAAAAGGACAATGTGCCACCGCAGAATCGATGATGAGGCTCATGTTCTGCCAAGCTCGCATGTAAACCGCCAGCCATAATGAAGCTCATCCTCGAGCTGAAAACATGAAGGAGAGAAAGGACAAAGGACTCAAGCTATGGAGGCAAAAGATCCATATGCCAAAGGAGAAGAACAAGCTGACCCAAGATTCCACACAAGAGAGCAACAAGACTTTATGAGACAGTGCTCATGGACAAGAAGCCAATTGTTGCCGACACCGATATGTTGACCGGAAATACATCGACGGAAGAGCACAGAGACTTTTTCCCACATGTGCATGAAAGCTTCACCGCCAGGGATTGCAGAGTTTGTTGGTCGGGTCATCGCCTGGAACGATGAGATGATCATGCAACTATGCCACCGCACACTTCTATCCAGATGGCGGATTGTATGGATGATATAGCGAGATTTCACACGCTGAGGAATGGAGAGCATTGTCGAATGCACCTGCTTCAAGGAAGATGACATTGATGTGTATGGCATTCAAGAAAACCACGAGTCAATGAAGAACATGTATAATGAGGTTGATGAGAAGGATGTAGAGATTTGGAAGCTTGGTCCCTACTATCTTCAAAGGTGTCTCCCAACAACCAACACCATTCTCGAGGCATACTTTGATGCCTAAGTCGGGACCACCGCATGATAAGAGGGTACTCTATCAACATGCTGCACATTCTAGACCGTAAGACACCTTTTAAGGTGATGGACCCGAAAGTTGAGACTATCAAGAGGACAAAGAAACCGTAAGAGGTCGTGGTTTGCTCCGATATTCAGATGCTCATTAATGCCAAGTTTGGCACGGACACCTACCCGCTGGATAGACCC
>JAHHZJ010005164.1:0-14538 GCA_021437245.1 Aegilops speltoides | reverse complement strand
ATCGAGCATTGGTCTCCATTGCTTTGGTTTAAACACCATTGGAGGAAGATGGACGTGTTCACGCTTGGGAGTGTTAGCCATAGAGTGCCTATTCTTAATGGAGTGTCCTATAACTCGTGGAGGATTGAAATGCTTATTATCTTTAAGACATACAACTTGCTAAATATGTTGAAACCCCATATGTGCCTCCATTTGACCCCTTGCACCCTACCATGGATGAAGAGCTTGATTTGCTTCAGAACCTTAGGATCAGAATCTTATCATTAGAGGGTTACCCGATAACTTGCTTAAGCTCGTTACAAACTTTGAGTGCGCTTATGTTATGTGGAAGTTCTTGGAAGAACTTTATCCGACTACTCTTTGAGAGGTCTTGATGAAATTCTATACAAGAATATTGAATCTGATATGATGCTCTAATGATCACAACTTTGATAAATGCTTTGAGCTTCGTGATCTTATGAAAAGAAGGGTGATCCCGTCTTATCAATGTTCTAATTAGAAATGCTCTTGTATTGCATTCCGATGATTATTGTCACATTGACAAAACTAATGCAAGTAGTTATCAAATTGACCTAGGTGTTGATGATGAACAATCTATGGGTCAATATGATGATGAGCATGAGCATGATGATGATTACTCCGATTCGACATCGAGCTAGACAAGATCATGAAGAGTCTCAATCTTATGGCAAACTGAGACTACATATCCGCAGTAAAAGAGTGGATTCTTGATAGTGGATGCACCGATCACATGACCGGAGACGAAGACATGTTTCAGAGCTTGCAAAGAACGATGGTCCACGCAAGTATGTGACTTTTGGAGACAACTCCAAAGGTAAGGTACTTGGCCTTGGTAAGGTGGCCATATCTCATGATAGCTCTATTCAAAATGTCATGCTTGTAGAATCACTTGGATACAATTTACTTTCCGTGTCTAGATTAGCCGACTTTTGGATTCAATGTGCTATTCATCAAGTAGATTGCCAAGTCTTTCGTCGTGACAATCATAACATGGCATTTACCAGATCCGTAGAGGTGATCTATATATTGTTGATTTCACTAAGAAAGCCCAACCTAGAACTTGCTTCATTGCTAAATCCGCTAAAGGTTGGTTATGGCATAGAAGGCTTGGACATGTTGGTATGCGAATCTAGACAAGCTAATCAAAGGTGATCATATTCTTGGCGTTAAAGATGTTCTTTGACAAAGATGGACTTTGTAGTGCTTGTCGCAGGAAAACAAGTAGGTGGAAGTCATCCTGAAGAACATCATGACCACAAGGAGACCGCTTGAGCTTCTTCATATGGATCTTTCGTCCCAATGCTTACAAAAGCCTTGGTGGTAACCTTTGGTCTAGTTATAGTTGATGATTATTCCAGATTTACGGGTTATTTTTCCTTGATGACAAATCACAGGTTCAGAGAATCTTCAAAACCTTGCGTAAAGGCCCAAAATCAATTTGAGGTGAAGATCAAGAAAGTTCGAGGACAATGGAACGAGTTCAAGAACGCCAATGTAGACTCTTTTCTCGATGAGGAAGGGATTCTACATGAGTTCTCGTACGTACACCTCAACAAAATGGAGTTGTTGAGAGGAAGAACCGAACGCCTCATAGAGATGGCGAGAACGATGCTTGATGAATACAAGACACCGAAGCACTTTTGGGGAAGCCGTCGAGACAGCTTGTCATGCTATCAACAGTGCTTTATCTTCATAAGCTTCTCGCAAGACATCATAAGCTCCTCACCGTAACAAACCCCAAGTGGATACTTGTCTTTGGTTGAAATGCTATATCCTTGATAAGCATCGCGGTCTAAATTTGCTCCTAAAACTCATGAATGCTTTTTTCTTGTTATGGATCAAACTCCCACACCTACCGTGTTCAATAATTTCACCAAAGGTTGAAGAGACAGAGACGGAAGTTTGATGAATCTAATGGCTCGCAAGTAGAGCAAATGCCTATTGATGTAGGAGACAAGGACCCATCGAAGCCATCCAAGATTTATCTATTGGAAAGATTCGCCCCATGGAAGTGAAGGAGAGTACTCATCTACATATGTGGAGCCCCCTACCTCAAGGCAAGATGAACCTCAAGGCAACATGGAGGCCTCCACAAGTGGAACTCACCAAGATGAGGAAGTGCAACTAGAAGATCCACCACAACCTCCTCCTCCACCGCCCAAGACAACACCAACAACAATGAAGAAGAAGAGGAAGATGAGGATGATGAGGAAGCTCAGCCACAACCTCAACAAAAGCTATCCCGAGTCCGAGCAAGAGTCAAGAAAATCATCCCTGGAACAAATGATCAATGACATCAACTCCGGAGAATTACTCGCCTTAAAACTCGCTTAGCTAACTTTGTGAGCATTACTCATTTATCTCCAGATTGAACCAATGAAGGTAGAAGAAGCACTTGAAGACCCAATTGGGTGAACGCTAGCACGAAGAGCTTCACAACTTCGAGAGGAACAAGGTATGGACTTTGGTAGAGAAGCCCAAGGATGATCAAAACGCATTGGAACCAAATGGGTGTTTTGAACAAGCAAGATGAAGATGGACAAGTCATCCGAACAAGGCTCGCCTCAGAGCTCAAGGTTACACACAAGTCAAGGTATGGACTATGGGAGACCTATGCCCCCGCTGCTAGACTTGAGTCCATTCGGATTCTTCTTGCTTATGCCAACCACCATGACATTTCATCAAATGGATATCAAAAGTGCCTTTCCTAAATGGTGAAATTGAAGAGGAAGTATTTGTGAAACAACCTCCCGGATTTGTGAATTCCCAAAAAGCCTAATCATGTTTACAAGTTGCACAAAGCCTTTATGGTCTTAAACAAGCTCCTATACTTGGCAAATGCTTGATTAGCTTTCTTCTTGAAAAAGGTTTGAGATTGGAAAAATAGACTCAACGCTATTCACTTAAAAAGGGTTGATGGTGAACTATTTGTGTGCCAAATATATGTTGATGATATTATCTTTGGTTCAACTAACCTCATTTTAAGTGAAGTTTGGAAAGCTCAAGTCGGAGAAGTATGAGATGTCCATGATGAGTGAACTCAAATTCTTCCTTGTTGCAAATCAAAATCCAAGGAGGGTAACCTTTGTCTCACAAACAAAGTACACCAAGGATCTCTTCAAGAAGTTCAACATGCAAGAAAGAAGGGGAGAGAACCCCCATGCCTACAAGGGACATAATGACTTGATAAAAGATGGAGAACCCGCTTGATCAAAAGGTTTACCGATCTATGATTGGTTTCACTATATCTCCGTTTTTGTCCCAATAATGTTGAGGTATGCATGTGTCTCGATATCAAGCAGCCCCTAAAGAATGTCATCTTAAAGCTGTTAAAAGAATTGTGAGATATTTGATAACACACCAAACTTGGCATTTGGTATCCTAAGAGGGCCTCTTTTAATTTTGGTTTATTCCACTCTGGGACTATTCCGGAAGGTTGATAGTGAAGGAAATATGCCCTAGAGGCAATAATAAAGTTATTATTTATTTTTATTTCATGATAAATGTTTATCATTCATGCTAGAATTGTATTAACCGAAACATGATACATGTGTGAATGCATAAACAAACAACATGTCACTAGTATGCCTCTATTAGACTAGCTTGTTAATCAAAGATGGTTATGTTTCCTAACCATGAACAAAGAGTTGTTATTTGATTAACAAGGTCACATCATTAGTAGAATGATCGATTGACATGACCCATTCCATTAGCTTAGCACTCGATCGCTTAGTATGTTGCTACCGCTTTTATCCATGACTTATACATGTTCGAACTATGAGATTATGCAACTCTGCATCGAGGAACACTTTGGGTACTACCAAACGCACAACGAATCGGGTGATTATAAAGGAGTACTACAGGTGTCTCCAAAGGCGATGTTGGGTTGGCGATTTCGAGATTAGGTTTTGTCACTCCGATTGTCGGAGAGGTATCTCTGGCTCTCGTAATAACACATCAAGCCTTGCAAGCAATACAACTAATGAGTTAGCTGTGAGATGATGTATTACGGACGAGTAAAGAGACTTGCGTAACGAGATTGAACTAGGTATTGATACCGACGATCGAATCTCGGCAAGTAACATACCGATGACAAAGGAACAACGATGTTGTTATGCGGTCGACCGATAAAGATCTTCAGAGAATATGTAGGAACCAATATGGGCATCAGGTCCCTGTTGGTTATTGAGAGAGACGGTCTCGGTCATGTCTACATTATTCTCGAACCGTAGGGTCCGCACGCTTAAGGTTTCGATGCGTATTATGAGTTTATGTATTTTGATGTACCGAAGAAGTTCGAGTCCCGGATGTGATCACGGACATGACGAGGAGTCTCGAAATGGTCGAGACATAAAGATTGATATATTGGAAGCCTATATTTGAGTCCGAATGGTTCCGTGAAATCGAATTTATCGAGTACCGGAGGTTACGAACCCCCGGAACTAAATGGGCCTTAGTGGGCCTCGAGGGAAGAGGAGGGCCAGCCGGCAGGTCACGCCTCCTCCCCTAGTCCGAATAGGACAGGAGGGGGGCCCCTCTTCCTCTCCCCCAATCCTACTCCAACTAGGGGGGAGTCCTACTCCGTGGGAGTAGGACCTCACGCCTCCTCTAGGTCGGCCGCACCTCCCCTCCCTCCTTTATATACGGGGCAGGGGGCACCCTAGGACACACAAGTTTGATCTACGGATCGTTCCTTAGCCGCGGTGCCCCCTCCACCATATTCCACCTCGGTCATATCGTCAGAAGCTTAGCGAACCCGCGGTAGAACATCAAGATCGCCACCACGCCGTCGGTCGACGAACTCTCCCGACACTCGGCTGGATCGAGTACGAGGGACGCCATCGAGCTGTACGTGTCAAGAACTGGGCGCGAGTAACGGCGCCGGATCGTCGGATCGCGAGGAGAACGACGTACTTCCTCTACGCCAGATCGCTTCCGCTCGGGTCTCACGAGGGACGTAGACAACACTCTCCCTCTCTGCTATACATCACCATGATCTTGCGTGTGCGAGGAAATTTTTGAAATTACTCGTTCCCCAACAATGGCATCCGAGCCTAGGTTTTTCTATGGTTTGATGTTTTGCACGAGTAGAACACAAGTGAGTTGTGGGCGATACAAGTCATACTACCTACCAGCATGTCATACTTTGGTTCAGCGGTATTGTGAGATGAAGCGCCCGACCGACATTACGCCAGACGCTTACGCGAGACTGGTTTCACCGCTACGAGCACTCGCTTGCTTAAAGGTGACCGCGGTGTCTCTCTCTCACTTTAGTTGAACCGAGTGTGGCTCGCCCGTCCTTGAGAAGGTTAAACGGAGTCTATTTGACGAAGTATCGCTGTGGTTTTGATGCGTAGGTGAGACGGTTCTGCTTAAGCCCGTAGCAGCCACGTAAAATTTGCAACAACAAAGTAGAGGACGCCTAACTTGTTTTGCGGGCATGTTGTGATGTGATATGGTCAAGACGTGATGCTATATTTTATTGTATGAGATGATCATGTTTTGTAACCGGTTATCGAATCGGCGGAGCCATATGGTTGTCGCTTATTGTTGCAATGCATTGCTTGTAATGCTTTTACTTTATCACTAAGCGTAGCGTAGTGGAAGCATAAGTTTGGCGAGACGACAACGATGCTACGATGGAGATCAAGGTGTCGCTACGGGGACGATGGTGATCATGGTGGTGCGGAGATGAAGATCACGGGCACAAGATGATGATGACCATATCATATCACTTATATTGATTTGATGTGATGTTTATCCTTTATGCATCTTATCTTGCTTTGATTGACGGTAGCATTATAAGATGATCTCTCACTAAATTATCAAGAAGTGTTCTCCGAGTATGCACCGCCAAAGTTCGTCGTGCCTGAAACCACGTGATGATCGGTGTGATAAGCTCCACGTCCATCTACAACGGGCCAATTTTAACACGGTAATACTGGGTTATACTTTGACGAGCCTAGCATATGCAAGATATGGCCTCGAACACCGGAGACCGAAAGGTCGAGCGTGAATCATATAGTAGATATGATCAACATAAGATGTTCACCATTGAAAACTACTCCATTTCATGTGATGGTTATGGTTTAGTTGATTTGGATCACGTGATCACTTAAGATGACTAGAGGGATGTCCGCTTAAGTGGGAGTTCTTGGAATATGATTAATTGAACTTAAATTTATCATGAACTTAGTACCGATAGTATCTTGCTTGTTTATGTTTGTTTGTAGATAGATGGCTCGGCCGTTGTTCCTTGAATTTTAATGCTCCTTGAGAAAGCAAAGTTGAAAGATGATGGTAGCAATTACACGGACGGGTCCAGAATCCGAGGATTATCCTCATTGTCAGAAGAGTTACGCCCCGGATGCACCGCTAGGTGCCAGGCCTCTTGGAGCAACACCAGATGTTGTGAACCCGCGAGCAAAGATGATGACTACTTATAGTTCAAGTTATGCTTTACGGTTAGAACCGACTTCAACGACGTTGAACGCTAGGAGCATATGAGATGTTCCAGAGTTGAAGTTAATATTCCAAATGTAATGCCCGATTGAGAGATATGAAGTTCCAATAAGTTCTATAGCTGCAAGATGGAGGAGAATAGTTCTTGTGAGCACATACTGTAATGTTTTACAATCACTTGACGAATTGGGAGTTAATCTTCCGGATGATTGTGTCATTGATGCTTCAATCAACGCCACCAAGCCAAAGGCTTCGTGATGAACTATAATATGCAAGGGTTAGTAAAGACTATACCCGAGCTTTTCGCAATGCTAAAGGCTGGGAGGTAGAAATCAAGAAGGAGCATCAAGTGTTGATGGTCAAAAGACCACTAGTTTCAAGAAGAAAGGCAAAGGAAGAAGAAGGAATCAAGAAGAAAAAGAAGCAAGTTGCCGCCAGAGAAGAAACCCAAGTCCGACCTAAGCCTAAACCAAGTGCTTTTATCCAAGCGGATCGGTCAAGAAGGAACTGCCCCAAGTATTTGGCGGATAAGAAGGATGGCAAGGTGAACAAAGGTATATGTGATATACATGTTATTGATGTGTACCTTTTAGAGCTCGAGAGCACTGGTATTTGATATTTCTTTGCAATATTTGCAACTCAAACAGGGACTATGATTGCTTAACTCGCAAAGGACGAGGTGGGCGCTGGGGAAATGGTTCCAAAGTCGATGTGATCGCGGTCGGCACGCTTACCTCTACATCTACCGGATTAGTTTTAGACCTAAATAATTGTTATTTTGGTCCCGAGCATGAACATTATATCTGGATCTTGTTTGATGCGTAGACGGTTATTCATTTAAATCAGAATAATGGTTGTTCTATTTATATGAGTAATATCTTTATGGTCATGCACCCTTGAAGAGTGGTCTATTTTGATGAATCTTATAGTAGTGAACAATATTCATAATGTTGAAACCAAAAGATGCAGAGTTGATAATGATAGTGCAACTTATTTGTGGCACCGCCGCTTAGGTCATATGGGTAAAGCGATGAAGAAACTCCATATCGATGGACTTTTGGAGTCACTTGATTATGAATCACTTGGCACTAATTAACCGTGCCTCATGGGCAAGATGACTAAAACCCCGCTCTCCAAACTATGGAGAGAGCAACAGATTTGTTGGAAATCATACATAATGTATGTGGTCCGATGAATGTTGAGGCTCGTATGGATATCGTTATTTTTCACCTTCACAGATGACTTAAGCGATATTATATCTACTTAATGAAAATAAGTCCAAACATTTGAAAAGTTCAAAGAATTTCAGAAGTTGGGAAAATCATCGAAAAGAAAATTAAATTTCCGATCCGATCGGGAGGTGAATATTTGGTTACGAGTTTGGTCTACATTTGAAACAATGGAATAGTTTCAAGAATCACGCCAATTTAACACCACAACGTAATGGTGTGTCCGAACGCCGAATCGGATTTTTATAGATATGGTCGATCTATGATGTCTCATGATTTACCGCTATCGCTTTGGGGTTATGCTCTAGAGACGCCGATTCACAATGAATAGAACACCCCAAACCTGAGACGACACCTTATGAACGGGTTTAGCAAGAAACCAAAGTTGTCGCTTAAAGTTTGGGGATGCGATGCTTATGTGAAAAAGCTTCAACCTATAAGCTTTAACCCAAATCGAGAAATGTGTCTTCATAGGATACCCAAAGGAGACATTGGGTTACCTTCATCACAGATCCAAGGCAAGACATTCGTTAAGAATGGATCCTTTCTAGAGAAGGAGTTTTCCCGAAAGAAGTGAGGGGAGGAAAAGAACTTGATGAGGTAATTGTACTTTCCCTTACTTGAAAGTAGTTTGTCGGTAAACCGGTTTAGACACCTACACCAAGTAGTGAGGAAGTTGATGATGTTGATCATGAAACTTGATCAAGGTTACGTAACCTCGAGATCAACCAGAGTAAGATCCGCACCGAGTGGTAGGTAATCCCTTCTCCGAAATCATGCTACTAGATCATGATGAACCCACGAACTATGAAGAAGCGATGGTGAGCCCAGATTCGCAAAATGGCTTGAGGCCATGAAACTGAGATGGGATCCATGTATGAAAACAAAGTATGGACTTTGGTTGACTTGCCCGAGGGTAGGCAAGCAATAGAAAACAAGTGGATCTTCAAGAAGAAAGACCGACCCGACGGTAATGTTATTTTCATAAAGCTCGATTTGTCGCAAAGGGTTTTCGAAGTTCAAGGGATTGACTACGATGAGACCTTTTCACCCGTAGCGATGCTTAAGTCCTAATCAATGTTAGCAATTGCCGATTTTATGATTATGAAATTTGGCAAATGGATGTAAAGACTGATTCCGAATGGATTTTCGAAGAAGAGTTGTATATGATGCAAACCGAAGGTTTTATCGATCCAAAGGAGCTAACAAAGTGTGCAAGCTCCAAGGATCCATTTATGGACCTGCAAGCATCTCGATTAAATAAAGCTTTGATAGTGTGATCAAAGATTTAATATGCCTTTGGAGAAGCCGATTTACAAGAAAGTGAGGGGAGCTCAGAAGCATTTCCGATATTATATGTAGATGACATATTGCTGATCAAAATGATATAGAATTTTGATAGCATAAAGGATACTTGAATAAGAGTTTTTCAATGAAAGACCTGAAGCTGCTTACATATTGGGCATTAAGATCTATAGAGATAGATCAAGACGCTTAATTGGACTTTTCCAAAGCACATACCTTGGACAAAATTTTGAAGAAGTTCAAAATGGATCAAGCAAAGAAAGGGTTCTTGCCTGTTACAAGGTGTGAAGTTGAGTAAGACTCAATGCCCCACCAACGCAGAAGATAGAGAGAAAATGAAAGATGTTCCCTATGTTTCACCCATAGGCCTCTATCATGTATGCAATGATGTGTACCGACTGATTGTGCCTTTTAAGCCCTAGCAGGAGGTACCAAAGTAATCCAGAGTGGAATCGAACGGTCAAGAACATCCCCAAATACCCGAAAAGGACTAAGGATATGTCAGATATGGAGGTGACAAAGAGCTCATCGTAAATGGTTACGTTGAAGTTTGACACCGATCCCACGATTCTAAATCCGCATCGGATACGATTTACACTAAAACGGAGGGCCGCCTTGGTGCAGCTTCTAAACAAAGGCCAGAGCGGATCTACATGTGAAGCGGAGTACATAGCAGCTTCGAAGGCTAATGAAGGAGTCCGGATGAAGGAGTTCATATCCATCTAGGTGTCATACCGGCATCGGGTCCAATGAAAATCTTCCGTGACAATATCGAGCAATTGCCTTAGCGGGAATCCAGATTTCACAAGAGGACCAAGCACATCAAGAGACGCCAATTCCATCCGGACTTAGTCCGTGGGGACATAGAGATTTGAAGATACATACGGATCTAATGTTGGCATCCTGACTGCCTTCTTCCACGAAAAACATGATCAACCAAGACCGGGGTGTTAGAATCATTACTATGTAATCTAGATTATTATTAAGTGGGAGATCAAGGAAATATGCCCTAGAGGCAATAATAAAGTTATTATTTATTTCCTTATTTCATGATAAATGTTTATCATTCATGCTAGAATTGTATTAACCTAAAATGATAATGTGTGAATGCATAAACAAACAACATGTCACTAGTATGCCTCTATTAGACTAGCTTGTTAATCAAAGATGGTTATGTTTCCTAACCATGAACAAAGAGTTGTTATTTGATTAACAAGTTCACATCATTAGTAGAATGATTATTGACATGACCCATTCCATTAGCTTAGCACTGATCGCTTAGTATGTTGCTACCGCTTTTATCCATGACTTATACATGTTCCTGAATTATGAGATTATGCAACTCTGCCATCGAGGAACACTTTGGTACTACCAAACGCCACAACGAATCGGGTGATTATAAAGGAGTACTACAGTGTTCCAAAGGCGATGTTGGGCGATTTTGAGATTAGGTTTTTCACCCATTGCCGAGAGGTATCTTCGGTCTCTAATACACATCATCAAGCCTTGGCCAATACAACTAATGAGTTAGTGAGATGATGTATTAAACGAGTAAAGAGATTTGGAACGAGATTGAACTAGGTATTGGATACCGACGATCGAATCTCCGGGTAACATACCGATGACAAAGGAACAACGATGTTGTTTCGACCGATAAAGATCTTCGAGAATATGTAGGAACCAATATGGGCATCCAGGTCCCGCTGTTGGTTATTGACAGAGACGGTTCTATGTCTACATTTTCTAACCGTAGGGTCCGACGCTTAAGGTTTCGGGATGCTTATTATGAGTTTATGTATTTTGATGTACCAAGAAGTTCGAGTCCCGATGTGATCACGGAATGACGAGGAGTCTCAAATGGTCGAGACATAAAGATTGATATATTGAAGCCTATATTTGAGTCCGAATGGTTCCGGAAATCGAATTTATCGAGTACCGGAGGTTACCAAACCCCCGAACTAAATGGGCCTTAGTGGGCCTCGAGGGAGAAGAGGAGGGGCCGGGCGCAGTTCAGGGCCCCCCCCTAGTCCCAATAGGACAGGGGGGGGGCCCTTTCCCTCTTCCCTCCCCCAATCCTACTCCAACTAGGAAGGGGGAGTCCACCCCGGGGAGGACCTCCCGGCCTCCTTAGGCCGCCCCCCTCCCTCCTTTATATACCGGGGGCACCCTAGGACACACAAGTTTGATCTACGGATCGTCAGCCGGCGGGCCCCTCCACCATATTCCACCTCGGTCATATCGCCGCCTTAGGCGAAGCCCGCCCGGTAGAACATCAAGATCGCACCACGCCGCGGCGACGAACTCTCCTCGACACTCGGCCGATCGAGTACGAGGGACGCCATCGAGCTGTACGGTGTCAAGAACTCGGGCGCCGAGTAACGGCCGGATCGGCGGATCGCGAGGAGAACGAATACCCCCGCCAGATCGCTCGCCGGGCCCACGAGGACGAGACAACACTCTCCCCCTTATACATCACCATGATCTTGGGGCATAGGAAATTTTTGAAATTACTACATTCCCCAACAGATAGAAAGTCAACTTGCACGGGTCAATTCCTTGGTCGATCCTTGTATCTTGGTCCTCCAAGAAACAAAATTCGCATCATTATCCACCGCCGGGTAATATATTGCCGGTTCATGTTGTGCTCATTGCTATGGATGACACAAACGCTTAAGGATTATGGGATACATGTGAGACATGTTCCTTTGTTTGTGACAATGAGAGGCGAAAGATTAGACACAACCTGCAACACTCTAATCTAAACATATTGAAGTTCCACCATTTTATTCGGATCACATTGCCAAGGGTGACATCAATCTTAAGCATGTTCGAACGACAAACAACTCGGATATATTTACAAAACCTCTTGATGAGAAGGTGTTTTGTCGCTAAGGAGTGAGTTGAACATCGATGCTTCAAACCCCGAGGAAAACTCCATTGATGCATGCAAGGCATGAGCCTACTTGACTAATCCTTGATATTTCCATGATGATGATCATATGTCTTGGACACATTTGCCCCCCTTGTATTGCATCTAACTCCTTGCGTACTTGGATGATCTACATTCCACAAGATTACCACACACTCAAATCATGAGTAATCTTGTCATTGACCGTATCTAGCCCTTGGGATGTTGAGTTCAAGGAACAAAATTCCACATATCCTTTTGACACCTTATACATCTAGTATTTCACTCTTGTCATCTTGGATATCCTTGAGTATTTCTTGTTCCTAACCCATGTAGGAAGATGAAACACAAGTGGAAGTGGCGCCTAACTTCACATTTAATGAGCACCTACATCAAGTTCACCTACATGATCAAAGCCAACAAGCCCAAGGTATGTTCTTCACATCTTTAAGGAGCTTTGCTCAAAGTCATGAGTACAAGCAAATAAGATTGATCACATCGAATGCTTAATTAAAAAATGGCAACCCCATTTTGAGCTTAAACGATGAGTATGACCTATGATCAAATGTTCTCATTTGACCTAAGTCAATATACTCAAACATAGGTGACTTTGTTTAAATTTATCTAGATGAAGTACATATGTTTTGGAGTCTTTCTATTTTCTTATGTTTCTCATTGAGTTTTCATCAAAAAAAACTTCATCTAGGAATTTTTTTCATTTCTATTCTTCCGTTTTGTGAATATTTTGGCTCGATCAATTCCTAAAATCATTCACAAATTCATTGCAAATTTGAAACATTCCTTGCAAAGTGAGCTGAATTATTTCAATTTTTGAATTAAACTCAACCACCGACTTAAATATTTCGTCCGACAAAAGGATTCCCTTTAAGTCCTCGTTTCTACCCACCGATCCATCTTAATTTGGTCACCGATTTATTTTTTTCAGATATCATCTTCGCAGCTCCACTCAATGATTCTCTATGCATGTTTTTATCCCTCAGATTCTTATGATCCCACTTCTTTCCATCTTCCCACCTTCCTAGTTTTCGTCCTTTTCGCACTTGATGTAAAAGGGGAGAAGACTTAGGGGAGAAGAGAAGATTCGAGGAGAAGAAGAGCAATCTTACCTTAAGGGGAGAGAATCACATCAAAGCTTTGCCGTGTTTCACATTGGATATTACATTTGGCATCATTCTTTTGATTTTGCTTTTTCCATCAAACCCCTTGATCTCGAGACAACTCAAAGGAGAGGAACCTTCACAATTGATATCTTATGGAAAGCAAAATCTCTCGTAGTTCATTGAAAATCTTTTAGTTTGGAGACATGTTTGTGATTCAAGCTTGTGCTCAATATGAGACACTCTTTATACATGTCATCCCGGCTTGGTACTTTTGATGTTCTTGCATTTTAAGAAATACTCTTGTGTTATCTAACCTTGTTTTCCCAAGTCTATTTCTTTAGGTACAATGCCAAGGAACCTCAAGGTAAGTATATGCACTTTGCGTAATGTGCATGATGGTGACTTGCTTGTGAATACTTGTTTGCAAGAAATCACCATGCACATATGCATTATCACTCACTTTTTCATCTCCCGATGCATATAGCGCTGCATGTAGCACATCTTGCCTTTCTTGTGTGCTTGTGGTAGTCCAAAACCAAAATTTATGAAAATCTTGCACACTTGTAGGGGAGCCTTGTACTACATGTTTGTCAAAGCTGTGATAATTTCGTCTTTCTTTCAAGAAGCTTTGATGTCTTTTAGGTGTTGCCATCAATTACCAAAAAGGGGAGATTGAAAGCACATTTGCTCCTCGGGTGGTTTTGGTAATTAATGACAACATACTTTGTGGTTGGACTAATGCTTTTATCAAGTATGTTTCAGAAGTTCAATCACATTGGCATGGCAAAAGGATCAAGAGGTGGACCTCAAAATGCTAAGGCAAGAATTGGCAAAAGCTCAAGACTCCATTTTTGGTTTAGTGATCCAAGATCACATTGAGTCCATAGGAAAGCCAATACTATTAAAAGGATGAGGTTATGATGATGATCCGGCTCAAGTGCTTAGTGATACATCTCCTAAACTATCAAGAACTTTCACCGCCATATACACTCATAAGTAATCTCGTCCCACCGATATTCCAAACTCACCACACCGAGATGAACCACCTCACCATAAAGCCAAACCCTAGAAAACTCGGATTTTCCGATTTCAACTCGGTCTCACCGAAACTTGAGTTGCAAGCTTCAGAATCTTCTTATCAAACGTGTCACCGAGATGATGAAGTCGGTCCCACCGAGATTGGCAAGCTCTGTCTTTGCACTAATCGGACTAACCGAGATTGTATTTTTGGTCCCACTGAAAATCCCAACGCTCACATTATTTGAACCATCGGTCTCACCGAAGTTGTCAACTTCGGTCCCACCGAGATTGGTCAAATTGTGTAACGGTTGATTTTTGTGGAGGCTATAAATACCCCTCCACCCCCTCTTCATTCGTGGAGAGAGCCATCGAAAGAACTACCACTCCTACCTTACATTTCTAGAAGAGAACTACCTACCCTTGTGTTGAGATCAAGTTGCTCCACTCCCACCACATGAAGCTTGATCTCTAG
>JAHHZJ010005154.1:0-59553 GCA_021437245.1 Aegilops speltoides | reverse complement strand
CTGTTGTGCAGTTGCATAGCTTTCGGATATGAATGAATGAGATGCTCCAAAGATCAAAGAACGGATGCCGGGTGGCATTTACAAGAAGCGCATCGAGCACGCACGCTGGGATCCTCTTGGGCCTCCTCACCGAGACACATTAACATGGCCACGCAAGGTGGCCGGCTTGGCATAGAACACCTTTCCCCTGGTTGCCACGGCCAACAGCTTTTGCAGGCTGGTTGGGGTTGGTCTGAGGACAATCGCGCATGTAGTGGCCTCGATTCCCCACACTTGAAGCACGCCACGGGCTGGCGCAGAGGAGCATTGTTGGTTGGCCCACCATAGGGCTTAGCTGGTGCATATTGTCGAATCGGGCGAGGCGCCGATAGGATGGCCTCGGTGTGAATCTGGGTGGTGGCAAGATTAGGCACCCACACCCGGCGCTTCTGCGGGTCCAAAGACCGATGAGGAACCCATATCACCACCATGCTTATGGTTGCTTCAAATCAGCCCGACCCATTTCAGCACTCGATGGCTTTGTTAACAAGCTTCGAAAGAGGTGCACCTCATGCACGGAGATCTCGGCGGTTCGGGCTAAGTCCCTTGCGGAACCTTGCCTGCTTTTGCGCCGAAGGAGACTCTTCAGCTTGCATAGCGTGCGAGGTTACCAAACCTTCGCCGAGGCGCCCACGAAGAGACGACCTTGGGTGAAGCTGCAGAACTCCTCACGCTTATGATCCATGAGACCTCCGAATGTGATGTTCACTGAAAGCCTCTGAATTTCGCCAAGTAGTGACATGGCCAATCGGGCGATAGCCACTCAACAATATCATATCAAGGTTCTCGGGTCCAATTTAGTAACATAACAGATAGTAAACCTGAACCAGCTTGTAATCAAGAACCTATAAGGTACTACCGATTAGTAACACGTGAACCTATAGAGAGAAGAGATCCTAATCCTTAACCCCGTGGAAGAATGGACGACTCGGATTAGAATGTCATGAGGTAAAGGAGTAAAAGAGCCTTACGCACTCATCCCACAATCAATTCCCTACATATAACTAAAGCATTTCTAGACTCAACATCGACTCAGCTTTGGCTTGGAGAACCTACAGCAGTCCGCTCGATACCAACGATGTCGACCCGACTCAATGTCACATCGATCTAGCTCGAACACCTCATATCACTTTGTGGCCTCACGCACAGATTCCACGGGTGTCGCCTTACCTTGCCCGGGACTGCTTGCCTTTTGGCACACGATATGATAGTGTCGCTAGCATCCATATGAAAAGGAGCCCGGCTGACATGGCTAGTCGTGAAACCCAAAGTGGTACTGCATTTACAGGACAGCATCCATGACCCAAAGATCGAACGGTTTCGTCATCAGAAGTAAGTTCCGGCTGTAGCACTCGGCTAGCAGATTCTCAAACCGGCAGTAGCGGCTAACAGACTCCGTAGACTAATGCGTGACATTTCAAGGGATGTATACAGAATGAAGAAAGACACATGCCGCCAGCCTAAGTGTTCCTGGAGCAAGTAGCAAGCTACCATGGCTCAAAGGAGACACTAGGAGACATTTCCGTAAGAGAGGCTACTAAAGATAAACAACTAGATAGTCGATCCCACACATACCAAGCATTTCAATCATACACACAATATTCTCGATATGTGCAAATACAACAAGGCATCACAACATGACTTCACGAACAAGTATTTTATTTAAAGGCTCGGAGAGCCAACATAGCATACAACAAGTAATGGGTCACAAGACCCACATTCAAGTCATTAACAAACATACAAAAAATGAAGTGTTTTGTCCGAAAGTAGCATAACTAGTAAAATAAAAGAGGCTTGGGTAAGTTTATTATACTACATGGTCCTTCACTTCTCAGATCACCACCTGGCCTTAGTCTACTCATCATGTCAACGCCACGAAGAACCCGCTTGGGGGTTTGGGCATCTTTCAAAAATGTAAATTAAAGCAACATGAGTACAAAGGTATCAAAGAAGACTTACATCGACCCTACATACACATATTATCAAGAAGGGTTGGTGGGGTTATTGCAGAAGCCGCCTTGACCATGGCTGCTTATCCCACGAACACCAACTTGAAATAGTTTTATGATTCGAGTCCACTACTCATCACTTCAATACACCACCGAGGATTCACCGCCTTCCCACGGAGGAGCCATCCCGCACTCACCTTTGTCATGAGGCTTTTAGTAGTTTCCATTTACTTATCTATGAACCAAATAGGCAAACTGTAGTCCTTTATCATGGACGCCGTTATTCAATAGATGATGTTAACCCCGCAGGGGTGTACTTTCATACACGCCTCACCACTTTCATCATTGCTTACACCCATTATGTACTGCAACCTTCAAGGGAAGTCCAACGTGGGTGTCGGCCACCACCTACCTAGACACCTAAGTCTCTAGTCCAAAGTTTATCTTGTTCTGTGATAAACAGCAGGTTAGCTTTGTTTAAACATGCATGAAACCAAAGCAGATGGAAAGATTGGATTTTTTCGATCATTTTTCATATATAATTTGTTTCCATTTGGAGCTACAGAACTTTTATGAATTTTTTGAAGTTTGAAGCATTTTCCTTCGAATTTCCGTTAAAAGTAATTCGTAATTAAATTATCAAGCAAAGACTACCCATGATGACGCCTGGTCAACGGGCTGGTCCAGGTCAAACCGACCAAGGGGTCCCAATGTCAAGAGTCAATTAGTTAAATAAATTAAGTCTAAACTAAACCGGATTAGTTAACAAGGGGGCCCCAATGTCATAGACCCAGGGTCAACCGGGCCCACCCGTGGTCAAAGTCGAGTCGAACGGCCGCCTAGTCACGGGCGATGACGCCGGGGCGAAGGTTTTTGTTCGCCCCCAAATGGACGGCGGAGGGCATCTATGTGTTGCCGAGGTCGAGCCACGGGTTATTGGGGTGGTGGTTGGGTTAAGGGTTTGGAGTTAAGGCCTGGCCGATTTTATGCCGCCGGAGTTCGGGTTGAAGATGAACTTTGGCCAGAGGGCGGTGAGGTGCGGGAGTATGGTTAGCCCCCCAACGCAAGTGGTGGAGCGGGGCGGTGAGGTGGCCGGAGGATGGCCGGAGCACGCCGGGCGATTTGGTTCCGGCGCCGCGCGGGGGTGAAGTTGCGGTTCGCTGTGGTGCACGAGGGAAAGAGGGAAGGGAAGTTAGCCCAGCTCACCGCGGGTCTTGATGGAACGAACGGGCGGGTCGGGACGAAAGGCTGGGCGGCGACGGCGGCGGGATTCCGGCGATGGCGGTTCGGGCGAGGCCCGGGGCGGTTTGAGGCACGCGAAGCGCCGGCTTTAGCTCGGCGAGTAGAGCACCGGGGAGCTTTGGACACGGTTGGGGGGCGTGGAGACGATGGAGAGTACGCCACGGCGGGGTGCCATTTGGGCCGGTCATGGCGTGGGGAGCACGAGGGAGAGGAGTTGGGCGAAGGGGTGTCCAGGGTTCGGGCCGACGTGGAGCTTCCGCCCGGCCGCCAAGGCGGGGGGGAAGTTGGGGGCGGCATGCAAATTGGGCCTGGCGGTGGGCGATGGCCAAAGCACCTTGGCTCCTGGCCTCGGCCAAGCCAGCCTGCCGGAGCGGTGGCCGGGGGCCACCAGGGGGTTGGGCCGGGTGGGGCCTCTGGCGCCAAAAGGTTTTTTTTTTTATGTTTCCTTTATTCTGTAGTTTGTTGAATTTCTAAAAATACCTATGTCATTCCAAAATTCATTAAACTGCCTCTCGGTCCATAGTTGGAATATTTCAGATGGAACATTTTATTTGAGAATATTTGACATTTGAAATATTTTATAAATTTTAAATGCCCAAATTCAAATACTTATGATTTAATTCAAAGACCTTAGGATGACCTAGGAAATTGTGCACCACTTTTAAGAGGTTCTGGACCAAGACAAAAATGATGGACATTTTAGAAGGGAAAAGTTCATCAAAATATTTTTAGTAAACCCTAGTTGATTCGGAGGGGGCCGGGAGTTCTGGCATTCCCAAGGTTTCGTTAAATGAAATAGACATGATGCAACACCTAATGCATGAACTAGCTAGGGGTGACACCGGGGGTTTCGGTTAAAAACACTAGGGTTTCATTAATCTTCATTTCGGTCACACCGATTTTGCACAACTCGTTGGACCGGGGAAAGAATGGCTATAGGCCAAATCGGTCATACCGAAATATAAAATCGGTCTCACCGAGATGTTTCCATGGAAACCTAACCCTAAAACTTTTACTCAATCTAGTTCAAACGAATAACTGTGTACGGAGGATTTCAATCGTGGCAAGATACTAGGCAATCCAAACGGCATTGAATCGGAGATGGGAGCACGAGGGATCAAAACTCACCCTAACTTGGTGGAGTTTTTCACGGCGGCAACGGTCGGAGGAGATGGCCCTGACGGCGACGGAGACCACGGGAGGGCGCAGGAAACCAGGCGACGATCCGGAGACCAAGGCGACGCAAAGAAGGGGTGGGTAAACGCTTAAGGAGGAATCAACGCCTGCCCTCGAAATATATACCCTTTCCTGCCGGGGGACCGAGTTTAAAACTCGTGGCATCGAGATGGATAACCTAGGCGTTATGCACTTCGGTCACGCCGAAATCACAACTCGGTTTCACCGGATGAAAACCTTAGATCGTTAAATGCTTTCGGTTCGACCGAGTTTGAGTGAGTTGGTCCGACCAAATCAATTAGAAGGTTTTGGAAATTAGCCTTGACGGATCGGTGGGTTCCGAAAGTGCTCCACCCGAGGGTCCAAAATGACTTGTTCAAAATTTGTGATGTAAGCATGAATAGAATTTGAGACAAGAAAACATAGATAGCTAGGGAGGTATTTAGGCATTTTGTCCATCCATTTGGTCAAAACTCAAAACGACCAAAACAACAAATGGATGTCCTCAATGGATAAAATCATGCATCCAACATGCACACACAATAAGATAGAAAATGAAATATTGTCAAACATGCACAACCAAAACTCTAGCAACTAACACACAATTTGTCGATGACTAGGTCATCTTTATATGAGTATATTGATTTAGGAGCCAAATGAGAACATTTGATCATAGGTCATACTCATCGCTTAACACAAGTGGGGTTACCACTTTTACATAAAGCATTGATGTGTTCACATCATTTGAAGATCTTTAGCTCAATTTTTTAGAGCAAAGCTCCCCTAGATGTGAGAACCCCTTTAAAGGGTCAAACTAACCTTGGGTTGTCGAGAAGACTTCATGTAGATGTTGAAGATGTGGATGCTCAATGTTGATAGAGATCATCAAGAGTTGGGAGCTATCCTTTGATTCGGCACTTTCAATACCTACATGGGTTAGTCCCACAAGGAACAAACAAGGATATCCATGGACATAGATTGAAGTTCACAAAGATGATGTCCATGAAAGCAATGATTACCTTGTCCCTTGACTTACCAACAAGAGGGTTTGGACTCCATGAACTAGTGCACTATGTGGAAGTTGATTGCACAAGTTTTTGCCAAAATGAATGTGAGTGAAGTATGTTGGGAGTCACCCTCAAGAACCTTTCTTCTTCTTCGATCCACATCATCTTGATGGGAATCCTTGGGGTTGTAGTTGAGCTTGACGAAGTAGAACTTGACGCTTTCCTTGGGAACCCACTTGACCATGGCTTGAGGTGCTTCAACAAATGCCAATCTCCTCTTGAAGCTTGTCCTTGCCTTTTTAGCTTGTGGTCTTGTGGTGGAAGGTCATCTTGAGCTTGTTCCACCTTGGAAGAAGTAGGATCATACTTTCCTTTTGAGGAACAAATGTGGAGTAGGATATTGACCTTCTTCCCACTCAACACCTTCCGGGCTGAACTTTCGCCAAAACCAATTCCTTGATTCTTCCTGCCTTCCTTCTTAATAACAATTTCTCAAAGTTCTTGCCCCGCAAAGCTTTGTAGACACCTTTCTATGATCCCTTTCAATAAATTATTCTCTTGCTCAAGTGTAACTTGGCTTGAAACATTGTTAGTGGAATCAAGAGAACTACTAGAAGCAACAACATTGGATTTAGCATGGTTATTGTTACTCTAGAGGAAGAATTTTTCTTATGCTTGTCATGCTTAGTCCTAATGGGTGGCAAGAAATTGGACAAGAGAAGTCGTTCAAGATATGAAGAACTCTTCTTTCAAGATCGCCATTGATTGCTTTTAGAAACTCATGTTCTTGCTCTAGAGTGAGCTTCGGTGTAGCTTCTCATGAGATCTTAGGAGCTCTCTATGATCTTCTTGAGTTGTTTCATGAGCTAACTTAAGAGTGTTTAGTTCTTTAGTTAGACGCTCAACCTCCTTCATAGCATTGTCATTCGACTTTCTCGACTATAAAGACTACTAGCATGTTCATCGTTACTAGGCTCATGGATTTATCATGCAAGAGTTCATCTTCACCAAGCAAGTCATCCTCATCACTATTGAAGTCAATGAATTCAGGTGTGATACCTGGGGCCTTTTAGCCATGAAGCATCTTCCAACCCTCATTTGGTGAATCAAATAAGTCGAGGAGTTGGAGTTGGAGGATACGAGAGCAAGACCGCAACACCTTCATCTTGACAGAGTCGGAGTTGGAGTGATAGCTTCCTTCGATTGATTGTCGGAGTCGGAGCCGAGACCCATTCACCTACATGAGCTTGATGTTTTCTTCGTGTAGCTCCTTGATGACTTGTCTCTCCTCTCCAATCCTTGCTTCTCCGAGAGGGTCTTCGCTCATAACGATCATCTCGCCTCTCTCCTTCCGAGGTGACTCATCTCTTGAGCTTCTTCTTCTTGGAGATTCTTTCTTCTTTGGGGAGCCAGACACTCATTTGAGTAGTGTCCGGTCTTCCACAATTGTAGCTTTCGATCACGACTAGAAGATCTCTTTTCATCATATGATCTAGACTTTGAGCTTCCTTCTCTATTCTTGTAGAATTTGTTAGTTCTTGACCATTAGGCTTGTCTCTTCATTGGAAACTAACTTGTCACTTGAGGTTGGGAGCATCACTTGTAGCTTTGTAAGCACCACTTGACTTGTTGTGAAGCTCTTCCTTATCCTTAAGTGTCATCTCATGAGCAACAATTCTTCCAATGACTTCGTTGGCTTGAGAGTCTTGTAGTTTGGCATCATTTGGATCAAAGTGCACACGGTGTCATACTTTCCATCCAAAGCTCGAGAATCTTTTGATGATGAATCGTCGGTCATTTCTTCGCTTCCTAAGCCGGCAATCTCATTTGTGATGAGAGCAAGCCTAGAGTACATTTCAATAATTCTTCACCATCCTTCATCTTGAACTTGTCAAGTTGACCTTGAAGAATATCTAGCTTTGATTCCTTCACGGACTCGGTACCTTCATGCATTTCAACCAAAGTATCCCAAATCTCTTTTGCATTCTCAAGACGGCTGATTTTGTTGAACTCCTCGACACAAGGCATTGAAGAGAATGTCACAAGCTTGAGCATTGTTTTGCAACATCCGCAATTTTCCAGAGCCAGATCCGAACTTTTCCTTCCTCAAGAATTCACCTTGCATACCAACACAAATAATGCCCCATGCGGCTGGTTATGACCAAGAATATGCATTTTCATTTTATGCTTCCAACTAGCAAAATTTGTACCATCAAAGTAAGGACCTCTACTTAAAATTACCCTCACTAGACGCCATACTCTCCTAGGTTGTGAAACCAAGCTTATGGAGTCCAAATGCAATGGAAACCAATACAATGGAGACCAAAGCTCGATACCACTTGTAGGATCGAAAGTATGTCTAGAGGGGGGTGATTAGACTACTTGTCAATATAAAAATTCTGCCTTTTGACAAAGAACAGTTTTTCAGATTCACAATTATGATCAAGTCAAGCATCACCCACACATGCAATTCTAGAGTATAGGCAGCGGAAAGTAAATTGCACATGTAGTAAAGAGAGGTGGAGAAGAGCAAACGCAATTTTGGAGACGCGTGATTTTTCTCGTGGTTCCATAGGTGGTGCTATCGATTTCCACGCTGATGGAGACTTCAACCCACGGAGGGTAACGGCCTGCAGAGTCCACGGAGGGCTCCACCCCAAGGGTCCACGAAGAAGCAACCTTGTCTATTCCATCATGGCCACGCCCACGGAGGGCTAGCCTTACCGGGTAGATCTTCACGAGGCGATCTCCTTGTTTACAAACTTCTTGGTTCAACTCCACATCTCGATGACGGAGGCTCCCAAGCACACCTAACCAATCTAGGAGGCACCACCTCCAAAAGGTAATAGATGTTGTAGATGATGATGAACTCCTTGCTCTTGTGCTTCAAATGATAATCTCCCAACACTCAACTCTCCTCACCGATTTGGCTTGGTGGAAGAAAGGATTGAGGGAAAGCAACTTGGGAAGGCTAGAGATCAAGCTTCATATGGTGGGAGGGAGCAACTTGATCTCAACACAAGGGTAGGTAGTTCTTCTCGTAAATGTAAGGTAGGAGTGGTAGTTCTTTCGATGGCTCTTCCACTAATGAAAGAGGGGTGGAGGGATAATAGTTCCACACAAAATCCAACCGCTACACACATTTGAGCAATCTTGAGACCGGGTGGACAACTCTGAGACCGAAGTTCAAATATGTGAACGCGGGATTTTTGTGGACCGAATATACAATCTTTAGTCCGATTCGGAATGACAAGAGCATGCCGCTTTGGGACCGATTTCATCTTCGGTGACACCGATTTGATGGCGTAGGTTATGGCTTGGCAACTCATGTTTCGTGAGATCGAGTTCGAATCGGAAAATCCGAGTTAACTAGGGTTTGGCTTATTGAGGGGTTCATCTCGGGGACTGAGTTTGGAATATCGGGGACCGAGACTACTTTATAACCCAAAGTGGTATTGCATTTTGTGGGGACAGTATCCATGACCCAAAGACAACGGGTTTCCGCCAGTTGGTGCCCGGCCGGCACCGGGTTAGGGATTCCCAAAACCGGCTGTAAGCGGCTAACAGGACTCGAACTAATGCGTGACATTTCCGGGAAGAACAGGAATGAAGAAGACACATGCCGCCAAATTTAAGTGTTCCTTGGAAAGAAGAGTGTTACCATGGCTCAAAGGAGACACTAGGAGACATTTCCGAAGAGAGGTTTACTAAAGATAAAACAACTAGATAGTTTGATCCCACAATACCAAGATTTCAATCATACACAAATATGCCCGATATTGTGCAAATACAAAAGGCATCACAACATGACTTACGACAAAGATTTATTTTAAAGGGCTCAGGAGCCACATAGCATACATTAAGTAAGGGTCACAAGACCCACATTTCAAGCCATACAAAACATACAAGCCAACAGCGGAAGTGTTTTCCGAGTAGCATAACTAGTAAAATAAAAGAGGCTTGGGGTGTTTAAATATATACATGGTCCTTCACTTGCTCAGATCACCACCGGGGCCTTTTAGTCTACTTCATCGATGTCAACGCTTCACGAAGAACCCCCAAGGGTTTTGGCATCTTCCTAAAAAATGTAAAAAGCAAAATGAGTACAAAAGGATTTCAAAGAAGACTTCATATTCAATACATGCATATTATCAAGAAGGGTTGGTGGGTTAAAGAAGCCGCCTTTCATCAGGCTGCTTATCCCACGAGACACCAACTTGAAATAGTTTTATATTCGAGTCCACTACCATCACTTTAAATTAACCCCAGGATTCAATTTCCGCCTTCCCAAGGAGGAGCCATCCTCGCACTCACGCTTTGTCGAGGCTTTTAGTAGTTTCCATTTACTTATCATGAACCCGTATAGGCAACTGGGTTATTCCTTTATCATGGACGCGCTATTTAATAGGATGATGTTAACCCCCAGGGGTGTACTTTACACGCTCACCACTTACCGCCCTTACATTTATATGTACTTTCAAGAACCTTCAAGCGAAAGTCCAACGGGGTGTCTTACCACCTACCTTAGACACCCAAGTTCTAGTCCGTGTTTATCTTTGTTCTGGTGATAAACAGCAGGTTAGCTTGTTTAAAACATGCATGAAACCAAGGGCGATGGAAAGATTGGATTTTTCCGATCATTTTTCATATAAATTTGTTTCCATTTGGAGCCATGAAATTTTATGAATTTTTTGAAGTTGGAAGCATTTTCCGAATTTCCGTTAAAAGTAATTCAAGAATTAAATTATCATACCGGACCACGCCATGATGACGCCTGGTCAACGGCTGGTCTGTGTCAAACTGACCAAAGGGGTCCCGGATGTCAAAGGTCAATTAGTTAAACTAAATTAAGTTCAAACCAAACCGGATTAGTTAACATGTCCCATTAGTCATAGACCCGCAGTGGTCAACCCGGGCCCACCGTGGTCAAAGTCGGTCGTAAACGCCCGCCCTAGCCGCCGGGCGATCTCACGGGGCGGCGAAGTGTTTTGGTCGTTCCGGCCCAAATGGACCGGAGGCATCGGTGTTTCGAGGTCGAGCCGCCGCTATTGGTGGTGGTGGTTGGGCCCGGTGGCCGGGAGGTTGTTTCATGCCGGGCGGGCCCGGAAATCCCGGTTAAAGATGAACCTGGCTAGAGTGTGCGGTGAGGTGCGGGAGTGCATGGTTAGCCCCAACGCAACGGGGTGAGGCGGCGGAAAGTGAGGTGGCCGGGATTTTGGGAGCACGCCCTTTAGTAAGGTTCCGGGGACGCCGGGGAAAGCGAAGCCGGTGCTCGGCTTGTGGTGCAATTTAGAGCGAAAAGAGAGGAAGGGGAAGTTATCAGCCATCGCGTCTTGATGGAACGAACGGCGGGGTCGGGGACGAAATGCCGCGGGCGGGCACGGCGGCGATCTCCGCCACGGGCGGTTCCGGGCAGGTTTGGCGGGGAGGCACGCGAGCCCGGGTTTATTAGCTCAAGGAGTAGAGAACCGGGAAGCTTTAGACACGGTGGCCCGGGCGGAGACGGGAGAGACGCCAAGGGCCGCCGGGCGAGGAACCGGTCATGCGCGGGAGCACGAGGAGAGGGAGTTGGGCAATGGAGGTGTCCGGGGTTCGGGCGCGACGTGAGTTTCGCCCGGCCAAGGCGGCAGGAAGGGCGGCATGAAGTTGGGGGAAGGCCGGATGGGCCGAAGCACCTTGGCTTTCCCGGCCTGGCAAGCCAAGGAAATTGTTGGAGGCGGGTGCGGGGCCCAAATTGTGGCTACCGGGTGGGGCCTGGTTGAAGGTTTTTTCCCCTTTTTATGTTTCGCTTTTTATTCTAAAGTTTGTTGAATTTCTAAAAATACCTATGTTATTCCAAAATTCACTAAACCCTCCCTCGTCCATAGTTGGAATATTTTAAATGGAACATTTTAGTTTGAGAATATTTGAGCATTTGAAAATATTTTATAAATTTTAAATGCCCAAATTCAAATACTTATGATTTAATTAAAGACCTTAGGAGGACTCTAGGAAATTGTGCACCACTTTCGGCGAGGTTCGACCGACAAAAATGATGGACATTTTAGAAGGGCATTTCGGTTCATCAAAATATTTTTAAAACCCTAGTTGATTCGGGGGTTGGAGTTCGGCATTCCCATTTTGGTTTCCAAAATGAAAAGACATGATGCAACAATTTAATGCATGAACCACTTTAGGTGTGACACCAATGGGTTTCGGTCCCGCCAAAAACACTAGGGTTTCACAAATCTTCATTTCGGGCCACCGATTTGCACAACCTTGTTGGACCGAAGGGTAAAGGCAATGGCTATAGGCCAAACGGTCATACCGAAAATATAAAATCGGTCTCACCGAGATGTGTTCCATGGAAACCTAACCCTAAAACTTTTACCAATCTAGTTCAAACGAACTAATCGGTGGTGGAGGATTTCAATCGTGGCAAGATACTAGGCAATCCAAACGGCATTGAATCGGAGATGGAGCACGAGGGGATCAAAACCACCCTAACTTGGTGGAGTTTTTCACCGGCAACGGCGGAGGAGATGCCGCTGACGGCGACGGAGACCTAAGCAGGGCGCAAGAAACGCATTTGGACGATCCGGAGACCGGCGCCAAAGAAGGGGTGGGGGGTAAACGTTTGAAGGAGGAATCAACGCCGCGCCCAATATATACCCTTCATTGCCGGTGGACCGAAAAACCGGTGGCACCGAGATGGATAATGCCAGGCGTTATGCACTTCGTCATTAAATCACAACTCGGTTTCACCGAATGAAAACCTAGATCAATTCAAATGCTTTCGGCCGACCGAGTTTGAGGAGTTGGTCCACCAAATCAATTAGAAGGTTTTGGAAATTAGCCCTTGACGGATCGGTGGTTCCGAGTGCCCTTCACCCGAGGGTCCAAATGACTTGTTCAAAATTTGTGATTAAGCATGAATAGAATTTGAGACAAGAAAGCATAGATAGCTAGGGGGATTTAGGCATTCTTGTCCATCCATTTGGTCAAAAATCAAAACGACCAAAACAACAAATGGATGTCCTCGAATGGATAAAATCATGCATCCAACATGCTCACACAATAAGATAGCAAATGAAATATGTGTCAAACATGCACAACCAAAACTCTAGCAATAACACACAATTTGTCGATGACTAGGTCATCTTTATATGAGTATATTGACTTAGGAGCCAAATGAGAACATTTGATCATAGGTCATACTCATCGTTTAAGCACAAGTGGGGTTACCACTTTTACATAAAGCATTGATGTGTTCACATCATTTGAAGATGCTTTAGCTCAATTTTTTAGAGCAAAGCTCCCCTAGATGTGAGAACCCCTTTAAAGGGTCAAACTAACCTTGGGTTGTCGAGAAGACTTCATGTAGATGTTGAAGATGTGGATGCTCAATGTTGATGAAGATCATCAAGAGTTGGGAGCTATCCTTTGGATTCGGCACTTTCAATACCTACATGGGTTAGTCCCACAAGGAACAAACAAGGATATCCATGGACATAGATTGAAGTTCACAATAGATGATGTCCATGAAAGCAATGATTACCTTGTCCCTTGACTTACCAACAAGAGGGTTTGTGACTCCATGAACTAGTGCAAATGTGGAAGTTGATTGCACAAGTTTTTGCCAAAATGAATGTGGTGAAGTATGTTTGGAGTCACCCTCAAGAACTTTCTAGTTTTCTTCTTCGATCCACATCATCTTGATGGGAATCCTTGGGGTTGTAGTTGAGCTTGAAAGTAGAACTTGACGCTTCCTTGGGAACCCACTTGACCATGGCTTGAGGTGCTTCAACAAATGCATCAATCTCCCAAGCTTGTCCTTGCCTTTTAGCTTGTGGTCTTGTGGTGGAAGGTCATCTTGAGCTTGTTCCACATTGGAAGAAGTAGGATCAACTTTTTTTGAGGAACAAACTTGGAGTAGGATATTGACCTTCTTCCCATTCAACACCTTCCTTGAACTTTCGCCAAAACCAATTTTGATTCTTCCGCCTTCCTTTGCTATTAACAATTTCTCAAAGTTCTTGCTTCCCAAAAGTTTCTTGTAGACACCTTTCTATGATCCTTTCAATAAATTATTTTGCTCAAGTGTAACTTGGCTTGAAACATTGTTAGTGGAATCAAGAGAACTACTAGAAGAAACAACATTGGATTTAGCATGGTTATTGTTACTACTAGAGGAAGAATTTTTCTTATGCTTGTCATGCTTAGTTTTAATGGGTGGCAAGAAATTAGACAAGAGAAGTCGCTTCAAGATATGAAGAACTCTTTTCAAGATCGCCATTGATTGCTTTTAGAAACTCATGTTCTTGCTCTAGAGTGAGCTTCTCCGGTAGCTTCTCATGAGATTTAGGAGCTCTTATGATCTTCTTGAGTTGTTTCATGAGCTAACTTAAGAGTGTTTAGTTCTTTAGTTAGACGCTCAATCTCCTTCATAGCATTGTCATTCACTCTTCTCGACTATAAAGACTACTAGCATGTTCATCATTACTAGGCTCATAGATTTATCATGCAAGAGCTCATCTTCACCAAGCAAGTCATCCTCATCACTATAAAGTCAATGAATTCTGGGTGTGATACCTTGGGGCCTTTAGCCATGAAGCATCTTCCAATTCCCTCATTTGGTGAATCAAATAAGTCGAGGAGTTGGAGTTGGAGGATACGAGGCAAGACCGCAACACCTTCATCTTGATCGAGTCGGAGTTGGAGTGATAGCTTCTTCGGATTGATTGTTTGGAGTTGGACCGGAGACCCATTCACCCACATGAGCTTGATGTTTTCTTCTTGTGTAGCTCCTTGATGACTTGTCTTTCCTCTCCAATCCTTGCTTCCCGAGAGGGTCTTCGCTCATAACGATCATCTCTCCCTTCTCCTTTTCCGAGGTGACTCATCTCGAGCTTCTTCTTCTTGGAGATTCTTCTCTTCTTGGGGAGCCAAACTCATTTGAGTAGTGTCCGGTCTTCCACAATTGTAGCCTTTGATCACGACTAGAAGATCTCTTTTCATCATATGATCTAGACTTTGAGCTTTCTTTGCTTCTATTCTTGTAGAATTTGTGAAGTTCTTCACCATTAGGCTTATCTCTTCATTGGAAACTAACTTGTCACTTGAGGTTGTGGGAGCATCACTTGTAGCTTTGTAAGCACCACTTGACTTGTTGTGAAGCTCTTCCTTATCCTTAAGTGTCATCTCATGAGCAACAATTCTTCCAATGACTTCGTTGGCTTGAGATTCTTGTAGTT
Organism: Aegilops speltoides; assembly: GCA_021437245.1. Lineage (NCBI taxonomy): Eukaryota > Viridiplantae > Streptophyta > Magnoliopsida > Poales > Poaceae > Aegilops > Aegilops speltoides. The sequence goes on along the minus strand of JAHHZJ010005154.1, from coordinate 44,907 downwards.
TGGCATCATTTGGATCAAAGTGCACACGGTGTCATACTTTCCATCCAAAGCTCGAGAATCTTCTTGATGATGAATCGGTCGGTCATTTCTTCGCTTCCTGCCGGCAATCTCATTTGTGATGAGAAGGCCTTAGAGTACATTTCATTAATTCTTCACCTCCTTCATCTTGAACTTGTCAAGTTGACCTTGAAGAACATCTAGCTTTGATTCCTTCACGGACCGGTACCTTCATGCATTTCAACCAAAGTATCCCAAATTCTTTTGCATTCTCAAGACGGCTGATTTTGTTGAACTCCTCGACACAAGGCATTGAAGAGAATGTCACAAGCTTGAGCATTGTTTTGCAACATCCGCAATTCTTCCGTGAAGCCCGATCCGAACTTTTCCTTCCTCAAGAATTCACCTTGCATACCAACACAAATAATGCCCCATGGGCGGGTTATGACCAAGAATATGCCATTTTATGCTTCCAACTAGCAAAATTTGTACCATCAAAGTAAGGACCTCTACTAAAATTACCCTCACTAGACGCCCATACCTCCTAGGTTGTGAAACCAAGCTTATGGAGTCCAATGCAATGGAAACCAATACAATGGAGACCAAAGCTCGATACCACTTGTAGGATCGAAAGTTGTCTAGAGGGGGGTGATTAGACTACTTGACAATATAAAATTTGCCTTTTGACAAAGAACAGTTTTGGCAGATTCACAATTATGATCAAGTCAAGCATCACCCCACATGCAATTCTAGAGTTAGGCAGCGGAAAGTAAATTGCACATGTAGTAAAGAGAGGTGGAGAAGAGCAAACCAATTTGGAGACCGGTGATTTTTCTCGTGGTTCCGATAGGTGGTGCATCCAATTTCCACGTTGATGGAGACTTCAACCCACGGAGGGTAACGGCCAAGAGTCCACGGAGGGCTCCACCCACAAGGGTCCAAAAGAAGCAACCTTGTCTATTCCATCATGGCTACGCCCACGGAGGGCTAGCCTTACTCGGGTAGATCTTCACAAGTAGGCGATCTCCGCCCTTACAAACCTTGGTTCAACTCCACATCTCGACGGAGGCTCCTGCAACAACCTAACCAATCTAGGAGGCACCACCTCCAAAAGGTAATAGATGTTGTAGATGATGATGAACCCTTGCTCTTGTGCTTCAAATGATAATCTCCCCAACACTCAACTCTCCTCACCGATTTGGCTGTGGTGGAAGAAAGGATTGAGGAAAGCAACTTGGGAAGGCTAGAGATCAAGTTCATATGGTGGGAGTGGAGCAACTTGATCTCAACACAAGGGTAGGTAGTTCTTCTCGTAAATGTAAGGTAGGAGTGGTAGTTCTTTCGATGGCCTTCCACTAATGAAGAGGGGGTGGAGGGTATTTATAGTTTCCCACAAAATCCAACTGCTATAAACATTTGACCAATCTGTGAGAACCGGTGGACAACTCGGTGAGACCGAAAGTTCAAATAATGTGAACGGGGATTTTGTGGACCAAAATACAATCTTTGCTAGTCCGATTCGGCCAATGACAAGAGCATGCCAATTTCCGGGACCGATTTCATCTTCTGGAACACCGATTTGATGGAAGGTTATGGCTGGCAACTCATTTTCGTGAGACCGATTCGAATCGGAAAATCCGAAATTTCTAGGGTTTGGCTTATGGTGAGGTGGTTCATCTCGGTGACTGAGTTTGGAATATCGGTGGACCGGATTACTTATGAGTGTATTTGAAGGAAAGTAGCCGAGAATATACTATTTGGAAAAGTCATATAACAAATTTATCTTTAAAGAGGCTTCAAAATACCAGTATCACACAAACCAAAAGGTTCCCGCCAAATGCCTTAGAAGGGAGAAGTGTTGCTTGAGGCATACAGCCACCTTATAGGCCAAATGACCTTTGGTTCCCCTCTTAGCTACAAAAGAAGGTTTTAATACTCAAGAGCGCCATCAACATTTATATAATTGTAGCGGGCTTCCCAAACGCTTACAACATCCCTACCTTATCCCACGGGAGGACCGCCTCACCACTTCCTCACCTCGCCTTGCCAAAACCGGCTGTCAGTTTCACCGGGCCTTGGGCTGCTCGGGTCTGGCCCAACTTCCTCCTTCCGTCTCCCTCCTCCATCCTCCTCGCATTCCCCCCCGCCTCCTCCCTCCGGGCCCGGGCCGCCTCCTCCTCCTCTCCCGGCAGCCCGGCCCCCACCGGGGACCCGCCCCTAGCTACCCCCGCCCCCCCCCGGCCACTAGTTATACTTGATTTAGTAGTAGATGTTAATTTAGGGTTAGCTAGTACTAGATGTTAATTTAGTAGTAGTAGATGTTAATTTACTTAGTTAGTACAGATTTTTAGTAGTAGTAGGGTAGTTGAACTACTTTTTAGTTTAAAGAACTAGTTTAGTAAAAATTAATAAACTAGTTGAACTAGTTGAATTAAAGAACTAATCTATTTTTAGTAAGATAATTAATATAACTAGTTGAACTACTTTATTTTTTTTAGAAAGAACTATTTTTTTTCTATTTATAGTAAGTTTATATTTAGTAAGAACTAGTTGAATTAATAAAACTAGTTGAACATGTTTTGTTGCTAGTGATAACTTATATGGTTTTAAGGACTTCCGCCCTCCACACCCCTCCGGCAACCCCCCTTGGGATCCTGGCCATTCGACGATTCTCCCGACATCGAGGTGAGACCAGCCAAATATTTGTATATTTTGTGTTGTTGCTCAAATAGGATATGTGGTTGCCAAGGGCCGCTTCATGTTCGGGTTTTACATCTCCGAGTGGCCTTGTTTTGTCGGAGGTTGATTAATTTGCCCGCAAATTTCAGGCGCCGATATGTCCTTTTTTAGCAAAAGGTCATGCCGGATTTTGTCGTGAATTCACATGACTTTGCGAATATGCAAAATTTAATCTTTGAATTATGATTGTAGGAAATGTCGCTTTGGACGACGACCGGCCTCGGGAGTGTAGCTGGTGCCACGACGACGAGGTATGTAAAGTCTGCTCGGTGGAACATCGCCGCTTCAAGATTAAGCTCGAGGAGACTCATGATGTTCATACGGGTTTAACCTTTACAATAGTTTTTTTCTCCATTGCATGACTTCAACTATTTCAACGCCTAATTTTTATTTTACAATTCGACTAGCTTATCCCATGCCGCAAGACGCTATGTCTTGGAGAGGATGGGTTTTAAGACCATGAAAATTTTGAAACAAAGAAAATACACCTAAGGACCCATCATGATATGGATTTTGAAGAATTGATAATGCTCAGAGCGAACCCATTTTGGTTGCCAAAATTGGGAAGCACTTTTTAAAATGTATGGTTTTGATGAGGGTATGATTATCACCATGGATCTTGGTGATCCCGACAGCGAGGAAGACAATATGGACATTTGGGTTCCTTTGTTGATACGCCATTGTACCGCTATGTGAGTTTATCAAACATAGTTATTAACTAATTTATATTCTTTATTTCAAAATAGTTGATAGCTTATTTCATTGAAGCTTATTTTGATTCTTCAAAGATTAAGGAAGATGGTAGATAAACCCATACACCAAAGGCAACCCAATTAACATATAAGGAGAAAAATCATCTGATCAATTTTGTACTCTTCTTGAGAATTACAATGCCTATTATCGAACTCCTCCAAATTATGGTGAATACGACTAGTGCATGTGTTGAACAACGATAACTTCTCCGAGATACCTCGTAAGAGTTTTACTATTTTACATTCGAATTTTTGCATATTTCTAAAACTAGTACATCATTGCTAACTAAAAGTTATTATTATGTTTTTCAAAGAAACTCCCTGGATTGTGTGCCCTCATCCGAAAGTGATGGTCGCCTTCCCCAACATACCGCTGTGTAAATCTAGGGAGCTCACCTGCATATCGGATTTCAAAACCGTGAACACATGATCATTGGAGAATGGAAGAAAATGGACATTCGCAAGGAGGTTCTTGGGTAACATTCAAAAAGGCAAGAATGGAGTTAATCTCCATTCTCCATAATGGAGAGTCAAATATCTTGTTTTTTGTTATTTTACCTTAGAAAATGTAGTAGGTCTTAATCGAATGTAATAGGTCCTATGAGGTACAATATGATTATTATGTGGTAATGTGTTAGAGTTGATAATGATGATCTTGAGGGGGTGTTATGTGATGTCAATGATGAAAACGATGATATTGAGGAGGTGTTATATGACAATGATGTATTATGATGCTAAGTTGTTAATGATATGATGATGATGATGATATTATTATTATTAAGGAAAGAATGATTAGTTTCAAGTGGATGGACATCCACTTGAAACTAGTCCACGGTTTTCACCCCATTATGTAATAACTCATTATGATGTAAAAAATCTCTAAATTCCTGTTGTAAAAAACTTGTGTAAAGGTGTATGAATACAACATGAAATAGAAAAGAAATAAAATACTAAATAGTAGTAGTAACCTGGTTAGGAGAAGCGCTACTACTAATTAACAAGAGCGATGTTATAAAGAACCGCTAGTAAGTCAATTTAGCAAGAGGCGGCGCGCCGCCGCTTATTGCTAACATTAGTCAGAGACCTTATCGAGCGCTTGTTCCCGGCCATCGATAAGGGCCCAAAACTCCACGCTGCTAGGGCTTTTCCCTTAGTGTTAGGAGATGTATCACTAACACTTGAGCAACCAGATCATCATCAATAACCTCATCCCCTTTAATAGTATTGGCTTTTCCTATGGACCTGTGATCTTGGATCACTAAACCAAAATGGAGTCTTGAGCTTTTGCCAATGCTTGCTTTAGCATTTTGGGGGTCCACTTTTCATTTCCATACCCATATTCAATAACTCTCCAAATGATTCTCAAGTAACTATTAGTTCAATGATATATATGTTGTTATTAATTACCAAAACCAATTGGGGATTAGTTGCACTTTCATTTATATAGCAGAAAGCAAGCAGCTCTAGAGATTAACACGAAGGAAAACTTGGTGTGAATTTATTTCCTTCTATAGTTTTGTGGTACATAAATACCCTTTGTACACATGCATGCCATAATTCTGACAACTAAATTTTTGCCATTTAATCGCCTTTATATATTAATGAATCCATATCTACATTTTTTTAGTGCCTCCTTATCTCTACTCTTAATGTCTGAGTTGGTTGAATAGTACCATGGTTTATTTTCGTCCCACCACTTTCAACCGCTTTTATTTTGCTGGGTTTTTTCGTTCCGCCTCGCACCCTCCAACTATATTTTTCTCCTCTCATTTAAACCACAAATCTCCACTATCTAAATATTGATGGCTTATCAAGTTGGCCCCTGCTCCAGCTTATGTACGTGAGGAAATCCCACCGCATCGATTTTTGAATAGGCCGTGATTTTTCGATGCTAGATTTGGCCGGTAATCGTAATTTTCTCATGCAAGTTTCCATATCTCCTCCTTTATTTTCTTTGAGACAAGATCTCCTTCCCACCAAAAGACCCAATCGTAACAATATATTTCCTAACAATATCTATTCTAATAAATGATAATCAATTCGGTTTTCACCTCCCCTCGCTCGCTCATAGTTACTCTTCCGAGCCAATCGGGCCCAACTAGCACACCAAACAACACGAGGTACATAAACAGCCACAAAGCACATGAGGTGGCGAGGTACGGTTTATTTTCGTTCCACGACTTTCCTCTACTCCTAATGTCTGAGTTGGTTGAACAGTACCACGGCTTATTTTGGTCCCACCACTTTCAGCCATTTTATTTCGCTGTTTTTTTTTCGTCCCCTCCAACAAGATTTTTCTCCTCTCATTAAAACCCCAAATCTCCACTATCTAAATATAGATGGCTTATCAAGTTATCCCGCTGCTCAAGTTATGTACGTGAGGAAATCCCACGGGCATCAGTTTTTTAATAGGCCATGATTTTTTAAAACCAGCTTTGGCTGGTAATCGTAATTTTCTCATACAAATTTCCATATATCCTCCTTTATTTTCTTTGAGATGAGATCACCTTCCCACCAAACAACCCAATCAGTACAATATATTTCCTAACAATATCTTTTCTAATAAATAATAATCAATCGGCCTTCATTTTCCCTCGCTCGCTCATCGCTCCTCTTCCGAGCCAATCAGCACAACTAGCATACCAAACAACACGAGGTACACAAACAGTCACAAAGCGCATGAGGTGGCGAGGCACGATTTATTTTCGTCCCACCACTTTCGTCTCTACTCCTAATGTCTGAGTTGGTTGAGTACCACGTTTTATCGTCCCACCACTTTCAACCATTTTATTTCGCTGGTTTTTTGTCCCTCCCCATCCCTCCAACTAGATTTTTCTCCTCTCATTAAAACCCAAAATCTCCACTATCTAAATATTGATGGCTTATCGTTGTCGCCTGCTCCAAAGAATGTACATGAGGAAATCCCACCGCCATCGGTTTTTAATAGGCCGTGATTTTCGTGATGCCACTTTGGCCGGCAATCATAATTTTTCTCATGCAAGTTTCATATCTCCTACTTTATTTTCTTTGAGATGAGATCACCTTCCCACCAAAAGAACCAATTAGTACAATACCTTTCCTAACAATATCTTTTCTAATAAATGTTAATCAATTGCGTTCGCCTCCCTCGCTCATTCATCGCTTTCCTCTTCCGAGCTAATCGAACAACTAGCACACCAAACAACACGAGGTACACAAACAGCCACAAAGCGCTGGGAGGTGGCAGGCACGGCTTATTTTCGCCCCACCACTTTCATCTCTACTCCTAATGTCCGAGTTGGTTGAATAGTACCACGGTTTATTTTCGCCGCACCACTTTCAACCGCTTTATTTCGCTGTTTTTGTCCCTTGCCCCACCCCTCCAACTAGATTTTTTCCCTCTCATTAAAACCCCAAATCTCCACTATCTAAATATTGATGGCTTATCAAGTTGTCCCCTGCCCAGCTTATGTACGTGAGGAAATTCCACCGCATCGCTTTTTAATAGGCCATGATTTTTGCATGCCGCCTTTGGTCGGTAATCGTAATTTTCTCATGCAAGTTTCATATCTCATCCTTTATTTTCTTTAAGATGAGATCACCTTCCCACCAAAAGAACCAATCAATACAATATCTTTCCTAACAATATCTTTTCTAATAAATGATAATCAATCAGGTTCACCCTCCCTCGCCGCTCATCGCTCTCCTTCCAAGCCAATCGGGCACAACTAGCACACCAAACAACACGAGGTACACAAACAGCCACAAAGCGCGTGAGGTGGGGAGGCAAGATGGTCAAAGGGGCCAGTTCCGGGCGACGAGGTGCTGGGAGGCATGGAGCAGAGGTTGGCAGACACTACAAGAAATATGTCAACTTGACCACCACTATTGGTCACTGAAAGGTCATGGTTTTTCATTTGCGACCTTTTTGTGACCAAAAACAGAAGGTCAAAAGTTGGCAGTCGTAAACTGACTATAGCGACCTTTCTTCTGGAATGGTTATAGACGTTTATGACCAAAATATGTCCACTGTATGCGTTTGGTCACTAGCAACCTCCCGTGTCACGAGGCATCCAAATGCGTGGCAAGTCGATGTGGCACAAGAATCAGCCCGTCCATTTCGGTGTTTTAGATGGGCCGAGCCCATTAATTCAGCCTTTTTACTATATATTTTTTGTGAATTTTGTCTAGCTACATGGGCCCGGCCCAACAATTTGGCCTTTTTATATTTTGGGCCATGGCCTTTTAGTTTTTCAAGATATATTTTTCAACTGGTCCCACAAGTCGATGGGTCCCACTTGTCATAATCTCCTATATTGGTCCCACATGTCAAAAATGTGAGCATTGTTTAGATTATTTTCACAAATGGGCCCACTAATCAGGTTTCCATTTCACACGCCTTCATATCACACAAATAATCAATATTTTAAATAGAACAGAAAATGTAGAATTTCTTAGGCGGAGCTCTGACATAGTCTATTACAATCATGGCATAGTCTATTACAACCCGATATGCCTACTATTGCAAAGATTATAATATTTCCAGCTTTATTACACAAATGTAACAATCTTTGCTGCTAGGGCTACACGCTCTAACTTGAAATTTCCTAAGCCTAGAGCTCCTCGTAAAATGGTGAACACAAAGGCATTAGAGTACCATCTTCATTATCGAGTAGATATTCAAACCTCCGTGTTTAGTGTATAGACAATCTAGAAAATATATATTTAACAAAATTTCACGTAAATGCAGATTTATGGATCGAATGTATGATAAAGCAACAGATTCAAACAACTTCAAATTAATGAGTAGATGTTTTAGAGACCAATTATAGCAGAACAGAGATGTTTCCAATGCATATTCGCAGTAACCTTGGCATAGTCACAAAATCTTAAATCAATCCTAAATCAATGTTGCCTACAAGAAACACTCATCAATCTCATGTTTTGAAAAGCAACGGGTGAAACCAAGTCAAAATAAGGAGCATAACAAATTCATGTCAACAAAAATTAGCTTGTGATCCATAACACATTATTTATTCTTTACAATGTAGAATTTCCGCTGATATCATTACGACACCAAATAGAGAATAACATGTACGAATGTGACAAGATTTAGTTCACATTATTGTACAAGTTGGGTCAAGTTTACTCGGTTGGACAAGATGCATTTGTTAACTATGAAGAGAATGACACTATTATGCGAGATAATTGTTGTGTCGCTAACAATCACCATGTAAGAATGTTTTCTGTAGTAATACATGAACATCAAGTGAGAGTGGTGTTCTGTTTTACCACAGCGGCACAAGTGAGACGGTGCCGATTCGCCCGCTTATCCACAAGACTCACCAAGAGCACGATCCTCGAAGGAACCAGCGCTGGCTTGCTCCCTTGGCCCAGCTCTTGTGCATGGAGGACGGCCAGACTTGGACGCTGAGCTCACTGACTCGACATATTGTGTCACTACTTGCATCAATGTATGAGCTCACATATGCAAGTTTAAAAATGTAATAGGACCGATATATGTCTACGAGCACTAGGCCAACTAGAGATTCTTGTATACAATTTGCTAGAGAAGAAAATAACAAGTCAGTTTGTAGCTAGCCTACCAAAGAGTTTAACAACACTAATAGATTTGCATTTGATGCTGCCACTTAATTTCAGGACATGACAAGACAAAAAGCATGGCATCAACACGAGCATCAACAGCATACTAACACCTAAAAGGATACTAAATTAATGGAGTCCCATCCATCCACGATAAAAGAAAGTGCCTTTGGTTGATAAAGAGAAGAGAAGACTACCTGTTCGGGATCAAACCAGAGGATACCAAAGACATCCACCCATGAGCAGGTTGTGTGGCTCGAGGTCATGGTCCCAGACACCGCTGTCAGGGCGTAAAGCAATGCCATTGTAGAGCTGGTACATCATGATCTACATGCACAATATCACCAAGTTCACCAACAATGAATCACCAAGGAAGAAAGCATCAAGTTATCAAAAAATAACAAAACCTAGTAAACCAACATAACATGGAAGTGTATATATATAGTGAATCCATGGTAGTCCAGCTTACAAGGATAAGCAAGTACATTCAAGAAGTTTGACATTGTTCAGAACGAAGATCGAGTCAACACTCAAGTTCAACTGCAGCTTTGTCCACCAAAATGCATGGAACGATGAATGTCGCTAACTGACATAGAAACGGATACATTCGTTACTCAGTTGTAAATTCAAGAATTCAGAAAAGAAAAATTGTACATAATACTTAAACTTGGTAATAAAAAGTTTGATCCGAGCCATCCTTCCAACATGAATCAAGAAGTCAGACAGATAAAAATGTGCGATTCCAACAAGCAAGGCGGAAATGTTGTTGTTGTATGAGATAGACATGACAGGTGCATCTCTGAACTTGTGCTGGTACCAAGTGGTTGAGTTTGAAAATAAAAGCAAGCTTAAATTTCCCACCAATTAGCTGTTGAGCAGCAAAGAAAAGTTGAATAACTATCCAGGAGCGAGTGGTTGACGAGTGTATCACGGTTGGTCAATGCAAATAGCATACACTTAACAAAGATATGATCGTCGCTTCATGGCTATGACCATGATGCATATTTTCTTGAGATTTGTTTCAGCGCTTTTATTAAAAAGAAAGAAAGAAAATCGCGCCTCGCTTGCTAGAACCCAAACCTTAGCAGACGCCGATAGGCACTAGTCCCATGTCGTGTTGCTTATACAAAGGAAAGGGTACATTCATTCATTCATCACTAGCTGTCCTGGTCTCCGCCAAGCAAGATATGCATCTACTCTACCCAAGCTTACAGAATGATGATATCATGGATGTGCAGATAAATGGAACTACGCTTATAAACCAGTCAATTTTGCTTCTAGGATCAGTCAATTTTGCTCTAGGATCTACAGTTGTTCGACATAATGAAATCCTACAAGATTCACACTACGCGCAACATCGACTATGTTGAGCAGCTTCACACAGACGTCCATATAGGCTACAATGTTGTAGGATTTCATAGATCGATCGACATGGGTTGCATTAAAATCCAAATGAATCATCAAAATTGACTCCATAGATGCTGCACGCCATCACAGCTAGCAGTAAATCAGAATCTGTGCTAGGTAAGGAGGATTAAGACCGAGAACATTACCATCCGAGATCCCAGCCGCAGACGTCAGAGATGATCGGACTCTCGATCCACAGGATGATGATGTGAGCCTCCTCGAGTAGACTCTGCACGGAGCAGCGCCCAAAGGAAAGACGACCAGCAAAAAACATCAAACGTGGAAGGAACCCACCAAATCGCGAAAAAACAGCAGGGAGCAAGCAAACCCATCGCACACCACCGCGGAGAGGGCAACGTGAGCATTTGAGGCCGGAGAGGCCGAGAGGTCTCCGGATTCGCACCGCCGCCGCCCCGGTGACCGGAGACACGGCGCAGCGCTTCCCACCGCAAACCCTAGGCAAGCCACGCCGCACCATGGTCCGGCTAGGTCGACGGAGCGCCACAAGATCGAGCACGCACACGCTGGGCGAAAGCAAGCCAGCCACGACGCGTTGTCGCTGGGTGGCGGAGTTGTTGTCTCCATTGCGGAGGAGAGGAGGTTGCTTGGTCTGGGGAGAAGGGGCGCAGCGGTGGATGGATCTCAAGGAGGAGGAGAAGAGGAGGTGGCGGCAGGATGGATCCGATGGGAGCAGGAGACGGGGAGAAGGGGCAAGGGTGGATGGATCTCAAGGAGGAGGAGAAGAGGAGGTCATTATATGTGGCCAAGTTCTCGTGAAAAATAACAAACTTGTAATATGGCAATTATTTTAAAAAAGTGTTCTCTGAAACGAGCTATCACTTGTGGAGATCAATGGCTTTCAAGCCAAATGATCAATCTTATGGCCACATTCATGGCATAGTTTGTTCAAATGATCTCATATTGTGCACAAGGGTGCATATTGGAATGGCAAACAATGTTGCCTAAGGAAGTTTTCATTTTCCTTGGACGAAAAAACCGTTTTCCATTTTTCGAGTGCCCAAAAGGAGGTTTTTTTGTGAAGGACCTCCCAAATAATTGTTGCAAAATTGGACCAAATCATTTTTCTAAAATACTAGGCCATATTTAATGCACAATTTACAAAATGGTTGGGTGTCAAAAGTTTTGATCCACCTCTTGTGAAAAAGACAAATTCCCACCGATTCAGCTTGGAAGGGTCAAATTTGAACTGCAGGTGCCTCATAGTTTGCTATTTATTTTTTCCAAAATCATTTCTAGGTACATAAGTACCTACTTAATCATAGAAACAGCAAAAAATTCCAAGATTCAACCACTAGATAGGAACGGTCATTCCTCCGCTTTTGATCGATTTTGAAACGGGCATAAAAAATTAAAAAATCAAAAATTGGGAAACCTTCGATTGTGTCATTATATGTAGCCAAGTTCCGTGAAAAATAACAAACTTGTAGTACGGGAATTATTTTAAAAAGTGTTCTCGAAATGAGTTATCACGTGGAGATCAATGGCTTTCAAGCTAAATGATCAATCTTATGGCCACATTCATGGCATAGCTTGTTCAAATGATCTCATATTGTGCACAAGGTTGATATTAGAATGGCAAACAATGTCGCTTAAGGAAGTTTTCATTTTCTTGGACGAAAAACCATTGTCGGTGTCAAACCGCGGATCTCGGTAGGGGTCCCGAATCAGGCTCTAGGCGGATGGTAACAGGAGACGAGGGACACAATGTTTTTACCTGTGTTCAGGCCCTCTCGATGGAGGTAATACCCACGCCCCGCTTGATTAATATTGATGATATGGGTAGTACAAGAGTAGATCTACCACGAGATCAATGAGGCTAAACCCTAGAAGCTAGCCTATGGTATGATTGTTGAGATGTAATGTTGTGTCCTACTGGATACAGCCTCCGGTTTATATAGACACCGAGAGGCTAGGGTTACACGTAGTCGGTTACAATGGTAGGAGATCTACATATCCAGCAAGCTTGCCTTCCACGCCAAGTAAAGTACCTTCCGACACGAGCCGAGTCTTCAATCTTGTATCTTCGTAGTCCGGGAGTCCGCAGATATTGATAGTCCGCTGTCCGGACACCCCTAGTCCAGACTCCTCAAGAGTCCCTCGAACCAGTCTTCAATGACGATAAGTCCGCGTCATAATGTTCGGATTGCAAGGCGGGTTCTCCCTTGAATAACCCGGAGAAGATAATGAACACCAGATAGTGTCCGCTCGCAAAATAATTTCCACATTCCAACGTAGAGAGAACAAAACATATACACCGATCCAATCACCGACGATATGCGGCATGACATCACGCCGCACCAAGCCTTTGTTTGAATTATCGCTCCACTTCGCACGCCTAGCTAAGCGGTTTCTTGGCACGCCCCGTCAAAGCGTAGATCGTGGTTCCCTTTTCCGGATTCTCATCAATACGGCGGGTAACCCAACCGCGCTATTGATGGTGGCGCCGAGATAAGCGAAGTTTTACCAGGCCGGTGAGGGACGATAGTTTTGTCCGCCTATATAAGGGATAAGGATTTACCTTCTCACCCACGCCTTTCTTCCTCCTTCGCCATCCATCCTCGCAACCCAAGCTCCAACGCTCAAGTCAGCAAGATTCCGCCGACCCTTCCCCAACATGTCCGAGGGGAGGAAGTGGATGACCTCCACCGCCAAGGAGGAGGACATCACCAAGCTGCGACGCCGGATACCTTTCCGTAAACATTGCGATCGGCTGCCCGACGGGCAGCTCTGCTCCTACCCCAGACCTCACGAGGGTCGCTTTCCTTCCCCACTTCCTCCGCTGGACTGGGCTTTCCGCTTCATCCATTCGTCCGGGGCCTCGTTTTACTACGGCCTGGATTTCCACGATCCGCGCCAACTTCGCCCTCAACATCTCGGCGCTATCGTCGCAGTGCGAGGCCTTTCGCATCCGCCCCACTTCGCCTCGTGGCTCAAGTCCTTCAACGCTGTCAAGATCGTGAAGGGGCGCAAGCTAAATGCGGAGGCGCTTATGTTGGGCAGCCGCCCAACGCCCCTTGGCTAGAAGGGACCTTCGTGGACTCCGCCAAGGGGTGGCAATCGGGTGGTTCTATATCACCGAGCCGCGAGCCTACATGGGCGGCGCCCTTGAATTTAGATCGAATCCCCACGATCTCGCCCCGGAAAGAGAAGGGCTTGCAGGGGTAATCCGTGGAGGTGACGGACTTCAACCTGCATCAAAAGCCGGTGAGCAATGGGCTCCGGCCACAACGTAGTCCAGTCATGCTTTCCCGCGGATTCTCCCATGCCAATAAAGGGCATTTACTCAGGAGTTTAATCCGAACAGCACCAGACGCTGAGCGGCTCTTCGATACAACATACAAAGGTGCCCGGAGGGTGCTGTTCAAGAGCGCTGATGCGCTCGCAGCTTGCGGTTCCGATCGACGGGTAAGTGATTCGACCCCATTACGAGACACTTGTAGTAATTTAGATTGACTCTAGCGAGGTTTTTAATCTGCCTCTTTCCTTTGACAGAATGGATGGAGAAGGCCGAGCTGATTATCATCCGCTCCCATGCCGAAGAACCAATGAATGCCCAATTAGCAAGGTTGCTGGTTCCGGCACCGTGACGTGGTGCCGGAGAAGAAGGCCAAGAAGGTGGCCGGACTCAGAAGAGTTCCTCAGAATCAAGCGCCCGACGACGACAAGGATTCCTCCTCAAGACAGGAGGAGGAGGAGTACTCTCCCGAGGAGGGGAGAAGAAGAGGAAGGCCTCCCCAATCGGGCGGCCAAGGGTCCAAGAGGGGAGAACCATCCTCGACAGTTTCGCCAACATCAGCGTATGCAGGAAGAGTGGCTCAAGGGCCCGCGTCCGCAAGATCGTAAGCATCCGGATCATTAATATGTCAGATATAGTATGACACAAGTGTCCTTCTAATGCCGCGACTGCTTTTTTTAGTCCGCCGGGATCTTTCCCGACTCGATGAGCGGGTTGTTGCGCCCGATGTAAATTCTTCGCAGCCTCTACCCCACGCTACCAAGATGATGAGGCGTAATCCCAGGGGACGCGCCAGAGGAGGCTCCGAGGCACCGCGCAGCCTCCCGGACTTTGTGCCGACTCGACTCGAACCCGAAGCGGTTCCAGAGTCCGCAAGCAGCCCTCGAAGGAGGGGCAGATCGCGGACGCCGGCGGCCTCCGCCCAACCGAGGCACCGGACACCTTGCTCGGAGGCGCCAAAGGCGCCCATTGAAGAACACCGCACTCTCATGAGTGCGGTGATTGAGAAGGTCCAGCTCGCCAAGGGCGGGCTGACTGAAGCCTGCAACAGCCTTCTAACAGTGCTTTGAGGTAAGAAGTTTAAAATTAAGCAATATAATACCAGATAGACAGAGAGCCTTCGATGCTTAGTCCGTGTTCGAAAGGAAAGCCGGATCGAGGATCTTTAGCAAGATATACGCAGGGTTTCTAAAATATGTCAATATGGGTTTGCAGTGCGCTTATTGACCTCTCGCCGCATTGACATGGAGGTCGAGGCATCAAGAAGGACCTTGAGCGGTCGGAGCAAGAGCTCGCCATGCCAAGAGGCAGCTCAAGGAAAAAGAAGGTGAATAACACCACTTTAAATAAGCACCTTAAAAAAGGTGGTTTTGGTTGCAAACAAGATTAACAAGGATACCATTCTGCAATGCAGGGCCACTAACAAGGTGGCAGCCAAGGATGCCGTGTCCGTGGGTCGAGCACAATGCGCCACGTAACGGATCGAGCGAGAAAAGCAAGCGGCGCTGGTGGCGGAGTTCGAAGAGCTCTGTGCTCATGAAAAGCATGAGAGTTTGGAGCGTGACTCAAGACTCGAGAATCCGAGCTTGCCTCGCTCTCGAGTAGGCCGAAGTTCGCCAAGGCCGAGGCCTAGAGGGCCCATATGGAAATAGAGGACATGAAGAAAATAGCAGCGGTAAGGCGTTTATAGCAGAGCAAGCATGTTAATGTAAATTACGGATACTTACCCAAATTCGAGCTCTCAGGGCATTTGCAGATCTGCCAGAGCGCCCGATGCCGCCGCTTATCGTGGGCGAGGAGGGAGCTCAACGGAGAAGGTCTTTGGTCTCAAGGATGCTCGAGGCCGCCATCCGGTGCTTTCAAGCACCAGCTGAAGCACTGGTCGAACTCCACAAGGTAGCCGAGGAGGCCATGAAGGGCCTTACTATCCGGCGGGTTCGGGCAGGCTATGCCTCGGCAGCTACTTTGGCCTATGCGGCGGCTTAGTTGATGCATGCCCAAGGCTCGATGTGATCAAGCGATCCGCTTGCATTGAAGGCGCCTGTCGAGCCCTTGCCCGCATAAAGGTGCAATGGGGCAAGCTGGATGCGAGAAGCTTCGACGGATCCGCCGCCGGCAAGGAGCACCGTACGCCGGAGCGATATTATAAAGTAGTCCCGGGAGCCCGCGATATCGCGGATGAGTGTCCCTTAATGTAATCCTTGAGTGAACTCGCTGTGTTTATCCTGCAGGCGCAAAACTTCGCTTATATGCGCTTATGAGCAACGCTTTGTTTAATTTAAAATATTACCTTCAGGCGGCCGCTTGTTAAATCCGAGAGATGGCAAGTCGTTGTTTCACCCCCAAGCCACAAGTGCTGGGTGTTCGGTGATAAACTTGAGCACTCTTGTTCCCATCTTTGGGTCCATCTAGGAGGCGCCAACACGACGTAACAAGGCGACGGACTTATAATGCTTGAACACTCTCACTTAGCCATAGAATTCTATAATTTTAATTTCGCGAAGCCCCGGTATTCGAAGACCAACCGGGCGCTATCCACGCCTTCGGACATCATCCGAACTTCGCTCAAGCGCATGAGTCTTTAGGGACCGAAAAGACCTCTCGAACAGTACCGCTCTCGCCTTTATCATGCCGCCAGTTTAGCTTTTCCATCGAGGCGTTAACCCGCCAAACCGGGCGCATCGCAGTGGTTCTCCTAGTGCTACCTTAGCCGACGGAACGGAACGTAAGGCACCAAAACATAGGAGAAGGGCAAACCCAACTATTGACCCAAGACATGATTCGAGCTGATTCATATAATGCTATAAGTTCGGGTGCCGACTTGTGAAAGTGTTCGGACTTAATCACACCGTAATATGGGGAAAGAAGCCCTCGGGTATCCGCCGCATCAAAGTGTACGGGTGCAATATGTCGATAGTGAACATTTGTAAAGCTAACGCAATTGCTATGAAAAGGTAATAAACTTGCAAAAGGGAAGTGCTGCGTTATTTATGATGAAGGTCGCTAATAAAGCGGATCGATACAAATAGTGCGGTAAGTGGGATTCGGACTAAATTAACATGTCCCTCCGTGGATAAGCTGCAGACTTGGTGTATGTAATTGAATTTAATGCTCGAATGGAGACCACCCGAGTGTTCGCCGCAGCCTTCTATAATCCCCGATGCTGTATCGTGAGTTCGCAAGTTCGCCGCGGGGGCTTCTATTTGGTAGATTCCTGCATATATAAAAAGAAAAGATAAAAATAACACCAAGGGGGCGCTTAGCCGACTCGGGTCGAGCCGCCTTTAATCCTTGAGGTTAAGCCCTCCCCGCGCCCATGGTATTCCAAAGCGAATGATGTACGCGAGTGTTATTCTTGTGATCATACGCTGGCGAGGGTGGGGCCACATTGTTACGCTGCGTTCGATCCGGCCAGTGGTCTTGGTTAGTGTTGTTCCGCGCTGCTAATGTTCCGCTTTTAGTTGCCGGACTAGAGAATTGCAGAGAAGGCTGCTCAGATTTCGCCATGAGCGCAGATGTTCCTCCGACGGAGGGAGCGCCCGTATTCATTGACCGTAATGACTCCACGAGGGCCCCGATCTTGAGCTTTAGGTATGATAATGCGGCACCGCTGAATTTTGTAACGCGCACGCCCGAAAGGGCATGATAGCCACGGAACGAGACTATATCAAGATTAACTCTTCGCTTCGAAATTATCCCGGATCCAAGACCACTTCCAATGTGAAGAGCCTGAAGCTTGGCTTCCACTCCGGATGACACCTTTAAAGGTTGTCTTAGTAGGTTTGATCCTTGATGGGTCTATGCCCATTTTGACCGTCCCGATAAAGCGGTTCAGTGGCCGCCGCCCATCGACTCTTGTGAGGTGAAATCCATCGACGGTTGGGTCTAAGACCACGCGCGAATCCGCCATGGCGTATGTAGTCGGATGGTCTGCCGATCGAAAAGTGATCGGACAGAGGACCATGGATTGAACTGGGCGATCGCTCCATCGCATAGACGCCCGAGGCGCCCTCTCCTCTTGGGTATATGGGTCGCAGAATCATATTCACCGTCCGCACTTATGGGGGAAACCTTCGTCCGTTGTTCGGGCGCCGGGTCTCTTCCTCGTCCGCTATATAGCCCTTGTCATTGTGTTCGCAATTAACTTGCCGGCCTGCCTGAACACCCAACAATCTCTATTGGTGTGATTAGCTGGTTTGGGTGCCATGTATCCGCATGAGCGGTCGAGTATTCTCGCCCGCATTGATGGGCCCGGGTTGTTCTTTTAAATGGCTTCTTCCATTGACCGGTTTGGAGCTCGAATCCGCATTGACCGCCATATCCTCATTGTCGCCGCCGTTAGTACGGGCGCTTGTTTTTGATTCGACGTGACTCGCCGTGATTGTCCTTGGTGTCCGGACCGCCGAATTTTTGCGGAGATTATTGTCGGCTAGCCAGCTATCCTCTCCGCGAAAAAGCCGGTCATTAATGATGTGAGGGCTGCCATAGATTTCGCTTCTCCTGCCCTGTGCCGGGCTAGCCATTCGCCCCGGATGTTGTGTTTGAAGGCTGCAAGGGCCTCCGATCCGGACACACGATTTGATTTTTCTTCGCAAGAACCGCTGGCCCGTAACCGTGCCGATTCGCTCTGGCTGATGAATAATGTGGCTTAGGTCATCGCGCCTCGAGGTCGCACGATGTACCTTGGAAGTTATCAGGAACGCGCCCAGTGTCTTCCCAACACCCAATCGACTCGCGGCAGGCTGTTAAGCCAATGCCGAGCTGGTCCTTTAAGCTTGAGGGAGATATTTGATGGCGCGTGATCGTCAGCCATGGGCCATATGGATGTGGAGAAGATAATCTTCGATCCACACCGCGGGTCTGCTGTACCATCGTGAAGATTCGATGTTCACGGGTTTGAACCTTCGAGGATCTGGTGATCCATTACTTCATCGGAAGCATAACGGGTGCGGCGCTCAGATGAGCAATATCGCGACGCAGCTTGAGGGAGCGCGTTCGCATGGTTCGCCGCCGGGCGTTATGTCCGCGCGACGGTATTCGCCGTGGATCGAGGCCCACGGATCCATAGATGGATCTGGATTGCCTTGCTTTGTCCTCCAAGAAGTCTCGCAAGTCCGCTGCCTTTTGGCTTCAGACTCGGATCGATGTCGGGTACGGTCTTGGCCGGGCCTTGAATGCTCTTCGTCGCGACCACGGGTGGTCGGTCAGCCATGTCGCGCTGGTGATAAAGGTATGTATGCTTCTCCTCTAATCGGGGAGCAGCTTGCGCCTTGGGTAACTTTGAGGGAGTTCGAAGTTTATACTTCGCAGCGAGGACCTCGGTCCATCGATCGGCTAGCAGATCTTGATCAGCTTGAAGCTGCTGCTTTTTTGCCATTTGTCGGGCTATGAGCCTGCGCTCAAGCGCCTTGTTCGACGGGATCCTCGTATGACGAATTCGTCATCGTGAGGCTCGCCTGCCTTCGGAGGGCATATAGTTATCGCCCTCAACCCTTCGTCGCCGCCTCATCGTGAGGGCTTGCTGCGCCTCCCGCGCTGAGTCTTGCGAGGGGTCGCTTCGCACTCTCCGAGTATTATTGTCTCCGTGCGGATTCTCTATTCTGTTGTATGGATTTAGAGCGGCGCCAGACGCCGGGCGCTTAGACTGCTTCTTCAAAGAATCTTCTCCGCTGCTTTTCGCCATCCCTCTTTCGGTGTCCACTATGTAGACGCGATGACGAGGTGGCCTTCCAAAGGTCCGTGGGCTTGTCCTCGATCGCCTCCCATCATCGTCCATAGCGCCGATGTCATCGGAGTCGAGTTTAGCATGTCGGTTAGATCCTCGACAAGGCTACAAAGTGGGTGGTGGTGGGCTCAATTTCTTCGTCAGTCCGAACTCCAACCGCCCCGCTATATCGGCCGAATTCTCCGATAGTAGAGATGCTTCAGAGATCAAGATATCGCCAAAGGCGAAGTGTTGAAAGATGTCCGCGGCGGTGAATTCCATAACCGCGCCAACCCGGCATTGGTGGGGCGCGAAGGCTCGAGTCCGCGAGGAGTCCGACGCCTCGGATCACGAAGTTTCGCAAGGGACAATCGTATTCGCCCATCGCCAGATGTTGAAGCCCGGCGGCGCTTATCCACCGACCGTATGGGCAATCGGCCCGGATAAGTAGCCGGGCGGATCTCGCGCGCCACCAAAGCACCGTCCGGATTCAAGAGCTAGATGCGCGATCGCCAAAGGCGGCGCGTTGGCGTGGCTCGAGTCCGTCAAGATCAAGTCTCCGCGGTCGCCGGCCGTGAAGTTTAGGCTTCAAATCTGACTCGACGGCAGGGCGAAGCGATCCGCTCCAGATGGCCAAGAGAGTTGCCCGCAGCAAAGCCGCGAATATGAAGATCTGTCCGGAGGAAAGTCTCGCCGACAGCGCACAAGGTTGAAGATGCCATCGAGCCTATTGGTGACGCAACGAGGAACTCTCAATGAAAGCACCATTTCGTGTCAAACCGCGGATCTCGGTAGGGGGTCCCGAATCAGCGCTAGGCGACGGTAACAGGAGACGAGGGACACAATGTTTTTACCAGGTTTAGGCCTCTCGATGGAGGTAATACCCTACGCCCCGCTTGATTAATATTGATGATATGGGTAGTACAAGAGTAGATCTACCACGAGATCAATGAGGCTAAACCCTAGAAGCTAGCCTATGGTATGATTGTTGAGATGTAATGTTGTGTCCATAGACTACAGCCTCCGTTATATAGACACCGGATTGGCTAGGGTTACAGAGTCGGTTACAATGGTAGGAGATCTACATATCCAGATTGCAAGCTTGCCTTCCACGCCAAGTAAAGTACCTTCCGACACGAGCCGAGTCTTCAATCTTCTATTTCGTAGTCCGGGAGTCCCATGGATATTGATAGTCCGCTGTCCCGACACCCTAGTCCAGACTCCTCAACCATTTTCCATTTTTCGAGTGCCCAAAAGGAGGTTTTTTGTGAAGGACTTCCCAAATAATTGTTGCAAAATTGGACCAAATAATATTTCTAAAATACTAGGCCATATTTAATGCACAATTGACAAAATGGTTGGGTGTAAAAAGTTTTGATCTACCGTGAAAAGATAAATTTCCCCGATTCATGTGGCACTACAGAATCAGTGGCTTGCCGTCACCAATAATGACGGCAAAGGCTAGTATACAGACGGTGAAGAGTTTGCGTCAGCACCGACAAAGAAAGTGTGTAAGAAGACAAAGTCGGCAAACGGTACTTTTGCCGCTTTTTATCGGGCAGACAGAAAGACTTTCGCCGACAATCTCAATAACAGACGGCAAAGAAAAACATCTTTGCCGCCACCAAGCACAATCTTTGTGCCAACCAACAACTTTAAGACGGCAAAGAATTTTTTATTTAAAAAATTCACAGGACACCTAAACAGTAAAATATTTTCCATGGCATTCTTTATAGCTAATTTACACTTCAAATCAACTATAATCTGCTTAAGGACGCCTCACCATCAAAAATTCCCAGCTACAACATTTTCATAGATCAATTTAAAGAACTCAAGATCAACAATTTTCATAGTCCATTTACAAGTTCCTCGCTAGAGAGAAAGCGGCTCTGGATTCGTTTCTACGTATAAAGACCGACGACGCCGGGCACGCCATGTAGCTTGCGCCCCGCACCGGATGGGGCGATCGCCTGCCTCTACATCCGGGCGCGCCTTTACGGATGAGCTGGGCGCGAAGCGGCGGTGGCGCGGTGGCACGGTGGAGGCGGCTCCGCGGTCGGACGGGAGGGCGAGGCGGGACACGCGGTGGAGATGAGAGGCGACGGAGGAGGAGGCACTGGGGCGCATATACGGGCGGAGGCGGCTCGCAGGGGCGGCGGCGGGCAATGCGGGCGGAGGCGGAGCGCAGGATAGGAGCGGGCGCGACGGCGCGGACGGGGCGGCGCCAGATGAGAGAGAGGCGGGCGGCACGGGGAGGCGGGCTCGCGAAGCGGAGGTGGGCAGGGAGGCGGCTTCGGGCGGACGCGTCCGGCCGAGGCAAGGTCGCGGGTGGCGCCGGACGCTGGCGGCGCCGGGATGGAAGAGAGAGCGGATGGCTGTGGTGCGTTGGAACAGAGGGATAGGAAGAGGATAAGGCGGGTGGTGGCCAACTAGGAGACGGGGGAGGGTGGTGGGCCACCGGGTGGGTGGAGATGCGCGAGAGAGGCGGTGTGGGCGCTAGGATTCATGCCACGCCACCGATCCATGTGATCGATCCGCGGGTTGTGTTTCTCTTCCGCTCATGGTTTTTTTAGAGACGGAAGAATACTTTGCCGCCAGAGAGGAAAAAGCAAATGGCAAAGTCTTTGTTTTTGTTTTTTTCACAGACGGTAAAGTGAGCTCTTTCCGCCTTATAAAAATCACGACGAAAGAGTCTTTGCCGCTGCTTTTTCTCCGCAGACGGCAAATTATGTCTTTGCCGTTAGCCATTCTTTGCCGTCCTACCGGCAAAATTTGTCTTTGCCGTCTGTTATTTAAATGTCGATGGCAAAGATCAAGATGATGGCAAATCTCTTGTTTCTCAGAGGTGGAAGCGGGTCAAATTTGAACCGCATTGCCTATAGTTTGCTATTTATTTTTTCCAAAATCATTTCTATGTACATAAGTACCTATTTAATCATAAATACATGGTTTGGTGGCATACGCCGAGGTTTGGGCGGGCCGGGCCCCAACTCTAGAGCGCCAGAACTCGATGCCGCCAAGGGGTCACCAAGTGAAAGGGCGCCATGTGTTCCGGGCGGCCTAGGCATGTCTAGTGGGTTGGGCACTTCCTGTAGGTGCTAGGAAGAAAATTACAACATAAGATTCTCACGAGGAGACCGATCGATGCTCGACATGAATTAGCAGCCAAGTGTTTGGTTAGCGGACGGAAATGCAATGGATAATGGGCGGAGTTTTGGCCGAGGATGATCGCATTAAGAAGACCGCTCACAAATTTTCAGCTCAAAAGGAGGAGCCTAGGTGGTAATTGCTTTGCAAAGTACCACACCGACATAAATATAATGTTGAAGTTGGGCTCAAAATAATGAATGGATTGAGCTGTCATTTGGTGTAGGATGGTTATTTGGGCATAGGAAAGCATCGAGAAAATGGATACTATTTGGACATGCCGATCGATACTTCCTTCACAAAGTGCTGCTCAATAGAATAGGAAAACGAATATTGTTGAATTATTTTTGAACTAGGCAAGGAAGGTTTTGGACATATTTGATGAAGATATGATTCAAAAAATTATGAGAATTTTTGGGAATTTTGGGAATAACAGAAATATAGGTTCTTCACAATCTAGGGCAAAACTGCCACATGGACATGACACATAGGCAAAACTAATGAGATGGCCCTAGTCATCACAACCCACCACAATCTACAAGGCTATGACATCTATATTTCGTTAACAACTAGAAATAAGGCAATGGACCAGCACTATTTGCTTTATGACCATTTCGTAAGGACATTATGACCTTTCCGACCAAAATGGTCGCAATGGTTTAGGGTTTGGAGCCCTCAACAGCTTTTGACCAATTGGTCTCAAATGGTCATAGATCTATGACTAATTCTTCCAGATCACCGATAGTAGGTCACTAGTCAATATTTCTTGTAGTGTATAAGTTTAGTATTGTAGATATTGATACTTTTTCATATAAACATGGCCAAATTTTACGAAGTTTGACTTGAGACAAATCTTATATGCGAGTAAAATGGTCGATTTGTTGATGTAATCCATGATGCTTCGCTCCATTGATGGGATATTGTTTTAGAGTTTCATTCCTTCACATCCATGAGTTTTTTATTTCATATATGATTTGTCTAAAGTCAAACCACGAAAGTTTGACCAACTTTATAGAAAAAATATCATCATTCACAATACAAAATCAATATCATAGGTTGTGTCATGGATTTAATTTTCATATCATATAACTTTAGTATTCTTGATATTGTTATTCTTTTCATATAAATATGGTCAAACTTTTGAAGTTTGACTTTAGACAAATCTTATATGAGTAAAATAGACCGAGGGAGGACTTCAAAAATATGTACAAAAATTGACACCTCATTTCAAAGAACTAATACCTAGCAATTGACGATTTGGACTAATCACATAAGATCAAGGCAAGAGACCCATGGAGCACCATCGGCCTCGACGCGCTTCCTCACCACAGGGTGGTGGCATACAATCCACCACCCGACTCATGGATGCCTTCCACCATCGCCTCCAACCACTGTTTCAAGGCGCTACAAAGCGTATATGCGGTGAGGCTATGATGTGGCCCGGACCCGACAAGGTTTCTTTCTCCTAAACAGCCCCGCCGACGATCGCCACCAACAAAGAGGTGGCGAACCATTACTGGCTTCTCCGACCAAAGCAAGCCAGACAACTTCCTTCTTCCTGGAGGCCTCCGCGCGTGAGCCACCAATGGCGGCGGTGCACGGGTCCTCGCGACTAACGAAATGGCGCCCCATCTCCGCTGCTCCGCCCGAAAGCGGCGCGATGACACCCTCCACTACGGCCCTGCTTAGACGGCAAGGGCGGCTGACTAGGTGGACCTCCAAAAAGAGCAAGCAGGCGCCCCATGGCTACCCGAGCCATGAGTCCCGCTTGTATATCGATCATGGCCGGCGCCTCCACTAGGGCATGTAGATGTTCAATTGTGAATTGGGGACAAAAGTTGGTTATGCCGACAGGGCTTACTGGAAATGCACCATAGGGGGATAGGGAGAGATTTAATGAGAAAAGAATAAGTATGCATAAGAACCTTAAAGGTAGTTAAACACAATAGTTGTTGAACCTATAATATGTATGCACGCAACGCATGGGTAATTACCTAGTATTGTCTTAAAAGGAATGTGCTATCCTCGGATGGTTGCTACACCACACATTCCAGGCCTTATTTGGTACAGATTGGAGGATGATCCCCCCACATTTTCGATCCAACGACACGATTTGAGTTTCCGGTTTCATGAATGTCGGCCCATATAGATTCTCTGCTTCCATTGACCGAGCTGGCTTTGAGGGCTTTCTACACTTGCGTAAGATCTCTAGATCAAAACGCAAACAAAAGTTGACACTAATTCGACAACACCGCTGTGTAAACGCGGGTTAGGTTAGCTAGAGTCCTTGTGATAGCAAATAGAACCATAAATAAGTGGGCATTTTGGGCTAAAGGCTTAGCCATGAGTCTCCGCCTTGCTCGGGCAAAAACGAGCGGTTGAGAGTGATCCATCGGTTCCTCGAGTAATGCATTACCTTGAAGTTTCCGTTACCATTTTGCCAAAGGCACAGCCACGAGCCGCCTCGACTGCTCGCACAAACTAGGCAAAAAGTCACGCTCCATCGGTCCACCGACCGCAAGCCGACTTTGGGTCGGGAGAGTGGAGGTTGTGTGAGTTTGGTACCCAAACCCAAATGAATGGCGCGAAGTGATGGAGGGTGCTAGAAATTAAACAAGGGACTGCACCATGTTGGTTCAAATCGGGAGGAGGAAACTTGGTGGAAGTTGCAGATCAAGCTCACATCGCATCGCATGTCATCAAGCTTAGTGCAGGTTAACACACGCCATACGACACGGTTCCCTGCCGCCGCCGCCGAGGAACTGAACTGCACTGCACGGGCATGCCTTCTCGAAGTGCTAGCATGGCAATGCATGTATAAAAGGCCCCGCCACTCTCACACCACTTACGTAGCTAGGTGTCGCCTCGTCTCCAAGCCGAGGCCGCCTCTCGCTTCGGCCGCCGAACTACTAATCTTGAGGAACGGCGAAACCCACCAGCCCAAGACGGCGCACCGGAGGCACTGCGGTTGCAGCGTGCACGTTATTCATCCGGTCTCGCCTGCATTTAATTAGTACAATGCGTTAGCTAGTATGGATATATATATGTGACCTGCAGGCCGAGAGGAACTTCTTCATTTAACTTGTACTAGTTGATCTGATTGCAGCGGATTACATATGTAGCTTAATTACCTTAGGCGTTAACTTCTAAAAAAATTAGGGCTGGGCTAGCTACTTAATTTGTGGTAGAACAGTTTGTTGCATTGCAAGAGGTGAGATGATTGACTGCAGACGATCTATTACTATTTTTGGTCATCAATATACGAAAGAAAAACAAATAAGTATCTCTCCTGGCTTTACCATGTGTTTTAAACAAGGTAAAAACAATTAAATAAACACATGGAGTATATATCTGCTTTTACCATGCACCATGTATGTATTATCGGCTGAACAAGTAATTTACAAGATGGTGCTCCCTCCGCTCACAAATACAAGATGTTCTAACTTTTTTCTGAATCGGATTTATATAATGTTTTGGTGTGTTTGTTCACTCATTTCACCATATTGGAATATCCACAACATCTCAAATTTGTGAATGGAGGGACTATTTAATAAACACATTGACTTTTTGCCGTGATTTCAGTTTCCTACATTGGGCAAGGTGGTAGGTTCTCACCGACACAATGGAACAAGTAGAGTTTTGGGCGCCCATCTTCGCCGATCCTCTCCCAAGCCGTATATATATTTACTTTGTTGATCGATCACCACATATTAATGCTAGACACCATGCATGACTAGTTGGATGCTTGGTTTCATTTCGATAAAATGGAGCTGGCCTGCATTTCTAAAATAAAACCCACAAGTTATGTACTAAGAGTACAAGCACAACCAAAATAATCAATCAAAAGTATTGAAGCATATTCCCTGGTGTAGCCAACTTTCATTTTAACTGGATCTGGAAGTAATATATCAATGTCGACTAGCATAGTTCATATATGGTCCACGCTTTAGCTCTTATTAAATCTTGGATATAGAATTCGCAAGGGTCATCAAATCCTAGCACAAAATTAACATATGTTTCATTGCTCCAATGACAGGCGGAGATTGAAGTTTACTCAATATCCCTGGATTATGTCACCACGGACTACCAAGCATTCTTAGAAGGACCCCAAGATGAACATGATTTGGACAGATTGCTGAGATGTATGATGCTTAATTGTTGGCCCATTCCAAACTCCAAGACACAAGAAAGAATTTATCCATGGCCGACTTTGAAACCAATTAACGATGAAGTTTCTTGCAGGTGCATTCAATCCTACTTATATAAAGGAGGCAATTTAACTCATGAGGCAAGATTTTCGACATGCAAAAGTACAAACTTGCTAATAAATGAACATGGCAATGGTACTGAAAATATGTATCATCATTGCAGATTGAATGCGGATTTTATTCACCAACTAGTTATCATGGCATGACAATACAAACATTTGGAATTGCTCCACCGGAGGCGCTCCGAGAAAGAGGAGGCCTTTGGCGGGCGGTGGGGAGGAGGAGGAGGAGGAGGAGGGAGGAGGAGGAGGAGGAGGAGGAGGAGGAGGAGGAGATGAGAGAGGAGGAGCGCCCAGGTACCCGCCCTTTGTCATCGGAAGCACGAGGCTTGCACCCACCGCCACACTGCTGGAGGAGGGGCCTGCCATCTACTAGGTATGAATTATATAGGATCCATTCGTAATATACAACTTGTCATTGTCTCACGAAGTTAAATACATATGCTATGAGCTTCAGATTACATGCCAAAAGTGGTTGGATGCACGGGAGTCGCATGAGAAGTGCACGCAAGAGAGGAACATGGTCGATAAACATGGAACCATGCTCCCGGACTTTCTGCAAGTAAAGGCCACAAACATGCGTAAGAAACAACAACCATTGGACATCTAAAGAGGTGAAAGAGCTAGTGGATGGTGTATCTGATATGGGTTGGACATTGACTAAATTGAAGAATGAAAGGTTTCATATCAGCTCGAACGCGGAGCATCTTAAGGTATAGTCAATTGGTGATTTATTGCACCCTAAAGCACATGCATCTATAGATATTATATCTGTTCATTACTTTGTTGTTTTCACATTTTTCTCTAATATTTTATTTATCTATATTTTTATTGCAAAATATGACAATTTTTATGTTTTGTTTAATCCTTTAGGATAAATGGAGAAATCTTTGAAAGCCTTAATGGTCGTGCCCACATCCTAAAAAGAAGGTTTTATTCCATAAGTATGCTGAATTCATTATGGAACACCACTGATTTTCATCTGCTTTCATTTCTTAAATTCCGGAAATATGAAAAGAAGCATCTCGCCTCCTCTAGATAAGGATTGTGTCAAAAGATCCAGAGGCTAGCAGCTGATTACCTCAAAATGAAGTTGCACTACCGATCGCTACAAGACATCGATAGTACTTTTGGTGTAAAGGACCCCAAAGAACAAGTGTTCTATTATTTTCTAGAACTCAAGCATAGGCTGCCATATTAAGTGTGTCAAGAGTAGAGAGTAGATTGAGCCATCCGAGGAGCAGCTTTTTCCCGCCTAACTACCTAGATAGACTAGTGAAGCACTTCTATTAATGTAATGGGGAGGAGGTCTTAGATAAGGTACAAAGTCATCGCATGATGCCCTGCCTCGCAAAAGCTGTTCAACCCAAACTAACTAAGAACTAAACTATTGAGGTTGACTTTATAGACGATTCAAGTAATAACCAATGAAATACGTAACATTATTTCTCATGTAATGCCCAAAGTGGTGTAAACTTTCCGGATTGGCTAACTGCTCATTGGACTCACAAACAAGATCGCAATTCAAAACACCGTTTTACTATGTTAAGTTACTTAACCATGTAAAATATTGAATCAAAAGTGCAAATTAGACAGGTACTATACCACATTTGAAGGATAGCCAGCAGGGATAGCAGCTCCAGATGAAGAGCTCAAATATCGGTCCTTACGAGAACGCGTTCCCGCAGTAACCAAAAGAAGAGAACAGAAGTATTTGCTAGAAGCATCATTGAATACGTAATGAATGTTCACGACATCAGAGTGTACTTGGATCGTAAAGAACATTCCGAGGTAGTAATAGATTGAACTGAGGGAGCAGATTATCGCATATTCACATGCCGCTCAATTGATGTCACCACATAGATCTAGTCTTTTTGGTATTAAAGAAAATAAAGCACTAGTTTCTTCTTGTTACAAGACCTTTTTTCAATCCTCACCGAAACGCCAAAATAAGCATGAAGGAAAGCTCACGGTTCATAGGGTTTTTCTTGTTTGATGTAGTCACAGATTGGCGGAGGATATCCTCAAAATTGCAATCACAGATTAGTATGCCCCGTAGCTTGCAAACTTCCTTGAAAACAAGCCACAAAACATGAATATTATCTTGACATTAAAATATGAAGCGCCAAATACTTGGCTTTGATATATTTACGACTTAATATAAATAGTTTTCACCGAAAAGAATGATTAAGGCCATGGAATTGAAGAATGAGGTAGCCACGAATGTACTCATTATCGCGGGCTGGAAGCCACTCCGATTGAAGTTCGACGCCATCCCTCCAGAAAGAAAGGAGACGAGCGGCTCTCTAACAGCCCATTTAGCAGGCTTCAATTCATCAGATTCTTTCATGCCCGAGGTGAAAGTGAGATCCAAGAAGATATCTTTGCTGGTGAATGACTTGTTGCAGTTTGAACACTTAAATCCGACCTATAAATTGCTGGTGGGACACATGTAGAAGCCAAAACAACATACATCCTAACCCAGCCAACAGATTTACATGAGATGAACGTAATTCATGGACTTCGACATACGTATTCATGCCCGACGCACCATTTCCTTATCACGTTCATAGCAAACAGACATACAAACACCTCGGTTTTGAAGGCCATTCAGCTTGGTTTTGATCTCCAAACTGCTTGCAAAAGGAGCCGCACACGGTATGAATAAAGTCCAAACTTGACATAACATTAAACGCTACACTTAACGAATCAGAACTATGCTACTTAAACAGGTTACTTTTGTCAAGCATACACGGTCGCTTTAGCAAGATTAGCTCTTCATAAATACATGTAAGGCAACAGAAATACATATATGCATGTAGGGCAAATAATACATATATCGAGCCATACAAATATAACCATTTAGCTGGGTCACTAATCTACCATGAGAGGTTCAATCTTTGCATCCGTCCAAATATCAGCAGGCAGGCCATGAGTGAAAATATTCGCTAAACTTACGCCTAGCTCTCGATTGATTACCCTACTAAATACAAGACAAAGCTTGGTTCCTCCAAAGCCTCGCTTAGGCATAACACCAAACATTTGTGGGCAACAATCGCCCCCATTTTTCTAGCACACACAACGCTGCTCCATTGCCTTCCCGAGATGAGAATCAGCTAGTGGGGTAGGTACATACCGGTAGAGGCGATGGCCGCGCGGGCTAACCCCCGAGCCGGGCAGGGTCTGGTCCGGGCAATGCGCACGGGACGCGGGGGATGGAGCGACGGGAGGAGGAGGAGCAGAAGCCCGCCGCCTCACCGCGAGCCCATGGGAGCTGCAGAGCAATTGCCCGACGGGCTGCAGCCCGAGCTCGAGACGCACGGCGGAAGGGAAGGAAAGAAATGCTTTGTCTTTGGCAAGCTCGCAGAGGAGCAGGGCGGTCCGCTGAGTAGATCGACCGGCGAAAAAAAAGGAAAACATGATTCAAGAATCAAAATGTTAAAATATTTTCATTAATTTTCAGTCAACCTGGTTTGTAATCTGGCTCGTGAATTTTCGATCACACCCCTTGATTCGCCTTGGTTCAAGTGTCCCATGTCCTTTGTCGGGTTTGTTTGGTAACTTGTTTTCGCTTCATTCCTTCTCTCGAGCTAGGAGGGACAAGAGTGGTGGAGAGGGCAAGACATGGGTGTGGGGAGCAATGATGTTAATTGCCGATCAAGAGGATCTAGGGCACGCCACACCTAGGGTTGGTTCAATCTCTGGGAGGTAGTGCAAGGCATGACCCTTCTCCTCACCGCCATCGACAAACGTGGAGGCTCACATTTAGCCTTGACGGTTGTTGCGCTGTTTATGGCATGCACGACAACGATCAGCAAGATGGTGGCGCGACGGTGATAGAAACTAGGAAGCAACATGATGGCGTTCCTTTAGGTGTCTTCTCCTTGGCATACTGTGCATGTCCGAGAGTGGTGAGGGCACTTTGTTTGCAGCAAACCGCCAGATTCATAGTCAAACGGCTAGCACGATTTAAGATGACCCATTTCGAGCGCCCGACAGAGCAAAACATTTGTTGTGCCTGTATAGCACCAAAGCGATGCTTCGGAGTGATCGCGCTGGAGGATATAGAGCAACACAACTAGCTCCAATTGGTCACCACCCTCCAACATCGGATTCATACTTAGCCATCGGGTCGGCACGACCCAGCCCATGCTTAACGGCTTGGCACGACACATTAAGTAAATGTGCCCGTGGCATGTTTATTCCTAATGGGTCGCTCGCACATTTAACCTTTTCTTACCCAATTACTCCAAAATATGGCAGTGTGTTGGTCGGCTGATTGGGAGCCGAGAGGTCCCTCACGAGTTGTGGAGTCGCGCCCTCGGGCCATTAGATCTTGCCTCCCATGTCGTTGTTACTTTGACCATGACTCACACAAAATTGCAGGGACAGAGCCAGCAGTAGCGAGCACCTGCCCTCCTCGCCCCACAACGCTAACCTCCACTAGCTCTCGTGATCCAGCGGGACGACTTGCTCGGAGCCGCAGCATCCTACCATCATGTAGGACCTTGAGAAGAGGTGTCTAGAGGGGGTGATTACACACTAAGTACCAAAGTTGCAGTTTTAAGTTTCCTTAAGTTTAAGTGGAGTTTAGGCACAAGTTTAACATTCACAATACATATCAAGCAAGCATGCAAAGAGTATATGAGCAGCGGAAAGTAAAGCATGCAACTTGCAAGTATGTAAAGGGAAGGGATTGAGAATTCAAACGCAATTGGAGACACGGATGTTTTGTCGTGGTTCCGATAGGTGGTGCTATCGTACATCCACGTTGATGGAGACTTCAACCCACGAAGGGTAACGGTTGCTGAATCCACGGAGGGCTCCACCCACGAAGGGTCCACGAAGAAGCAACCTTGTCTATCCCACCATGGCCGTCGCCCACCTGCGGTGTACTAAGGTAGGGGTACCTCAAGACCTCAATCTTGTGCACGGTAGCACGCAGCTCCCCACAAAGAAGATCCACCAGATGCTTGCCGGAGCTCATCTCCGCCTCCACACCAAGCCGCTCAAGAACAAAGTATATAAGATAGAAACTCAAGACCCCGCAAGAGGAGCTTTTGCGGAAGGCCATTCCAGCTCAAGGCTACATTACTCCACAGATCCTCAACGAGAGGAGCCTCGGAGGACCAGAAACCACATCACAGAAGACACGCCCGGGCGCCCCACGTGCCTTGGCGAGGGACCCGGGGGTAAGTCACGAGCCGCAGCCCCGGTCCGGCAAGATCAAGGCCTGCAAGGTGCTTGCCGGGAGAGCTATCTACGTGCCACCCAGCTCATTCGCCCACGCCGCCTCCAGCCTTCTCAGAGACGCGTGGCGGGTGGTCAGGCTGCATGAAGAATGCGGTGGCACTCCACGTGGTGGCTACGCCGCCGGGCAAAGAAGACGAATGGCGGAGCTTTTGGGACGGGCGACGGCATTTAATGCCCTTGTCCCCTCGTCAAAAGTAGGTAGAAAGCATCGTAGCTGCACGTTCCCGACTATTCCAACTACCACCTCTTTACGCTTTACCCTCTACCTCACGCTGACACCTTCGTGACCCTTGCCCTATAAAAGGAGGCCCATGCACAACGAGAGGGGTTGGAACGTCGCTATTCTCGCGAGGAGGTTGGCGAATAGCTACCTCTCGAGGGTTCTGCACACCACTCCACCGCTTTGCTCGCATTCTCGAGCAAGATCAAATACAACACAATGCAGCAGAGGGTTTTACGCGACGATCGCGCGCTGGGTAAAATCTCGCAGGCGTCGCCTCGATCTGCTCTCCCGCAGCCTCCGCCCGCATCAACACGAAGGGCCCGCCCCATAGGTGCCGCGCCACCCATCCGCGCTGACATCTCGCGCGGTGGCGCGAGGTTGTGCGAACTGATCCGCGTACGGCCAGACTCTTCATCAACCCTCCAGCTTTCGCAGCCTTCCGACAACAGCGTCATGGCCCAAGACGAGCGAGGGTCGCAGACCATCTCTCTTTCCCGCCGCCGCAGCCGACGGCAGGCGGAGGAGACGCCGGTGGAAGGTGGACACCGGCGAGGGCGCCGCGGTGCCACCAGATCTGTGGACAGACGGAGGACCACGCCTGCCTCCGAGACCCACGCCCATCTCAGCGCACGACGACCCAGCAGCGCCATACCACAGAGGTGGTATCCGCTTGTTGGAACAAGGACACGCGGGCTCGCGAGATGTTCCGGACCCCGCCCGACACGGGCAGGCGGCGCGGCAGACTGCTCCTTCCAACACCGCTGAAGCCCGAGCGCTCGATCCCGCGCCGCCACTCCGCTTCTCCATCCGCGAAGCGCCACGAGGGCGCAAATGCTCTCGATTTCTCCGGCGAGCGGACAAGGTCGAGGACGGAGGGCTACCATCCAGAGCTGGTCGCCGCCAACAACGACCGTCAAAGCAGCCTCGCGCTCGCGCCGCAAGCGGGAAGGCGAAGCCTGCGGCGACAAGACCGCGGGGCGCAATCTACTGCACTCCCGCGCTGAAACGAAAGACGCCGCCCGCGGAATAACGCCGACGACGGCTCCACGGCATCGCGACCAGCAGGCTCGCCGAGATCAACGCAGTCCTCAACAGCGCGGCAAGAAGATGCACGGACCACGATCGAGCCCGCCGAGACTCGGGCGCAATCTGACCAGAGACTGGGAGCACTGCGGCGACGCGCGGCGAGCAGCGACTTGCCAGACTGTGCGGGCTGCCCGCTCACCCGTGAATCGCGGCGCGCCCGAGGCCTAGCATGAAAACTTCAAGCCCGACGCACGGAGAAGTACGACGGCAAGACACCCTCGAGTTTCTCAAGATTTACACCATCGCGTGCAGCTGCCGGGCGCGACGAGAAGATTCGCGAACTACTTCCTCAGTGCTTAGGCCGAACGCTCGTTCTGGCTTATGCACTTGCCGGAGGGCTCCATTTCTCTGGGCGGATCTTTGTCATCGTTGTCGGCGCCTTTCACCGCGCCACAAACCCCACGCCAAGAAAGTGATCTCCATATTCGCCCTGAAAGAAGGAGAGTCCCGCAATACATCCAACGCTTCCGGTGCAGCACAACATCTCGACGCCCACCCAGCGGCGGTCATCGGCGTTCCACCGAACGCGCGAATCGCCGCATGCGTGAAGAGATGGCTATGACCAAAATCCGGATGTCGCGAGCTCACGCTCTGTGATAGATGCGCTGGCGAAGAGGGAGAAGGCTCTCGAGAGGACGCTGGCGCAGGAGGAAGTGACTCGATGACGCCGCCCGCAAAGAAACGCCGGCGAGACTTTCGAAGAGGAACAGGAAGGTACTTGCCCTGAGAAGTCCGCAAGGAGGCTCCGCAGCAAACGCAGCCGCAACTCCGCAAGGAGCTCGCCCGTGGCGGTAGCCGACAAGCGTGGCGGTCCCGCAAACAATCTGCAAAATCCACGCACAGGGCCGACCTCCCATCGCAAAGCGTCGATTATCTCTGCCGAGCAGCAAAAGGCTGAGTACGAGAGCGCGACAAGGAGAGAGCCCAAGGTGGCGGAGGAGAACCGAAGAAGCGGCCTTTCGCCGGTCGGGAGGACCTCTGCAAGGCTAAGCGGCGACAAGGTGACCGACCTTCCGGAGCCGCGCAAGGACGAAGAAGCGGCGAAGAGGACGTGGAGGATGAGGACGACAAGGAACAGGAATTTCGAAGGCCACGGAGGTCCTGTGGCGTTGACGGTGGCGCACGCACACCTCACCGCCAACTAAAGCAAGGCACGAGAGGTGAATGCGGCAGAGCCGCCCATGGAGTCACGCAGACTCCTCAAATGGTCCAAGACGCCCATCATTTTCGATCTTGAGGATCACCCGACCGCACCACCGCGGTCGGGTGCCCGCCGATGCTGGTCTCACCCACCATCCGCAACCTCAAGGTCACCAAGATGTTGGTCGATGGCGGGCCGGCTGAACTTGATTTCCTCTGCGATCAAGAAACTCCAAATCCCAGCGACGAGCTCAAGAGACCGCCCTTCCAAGGAATCAACCCGGGAGGAGCAAGCCCAAGGGGAAAATCACCTTGCCGGTAACCTTTGGCGGGAGGTCAACTTCAGGACCGAGGCTCACTTTCGACGTCGCCGATATTCCGCCGTCTAACCGGATACTGGCGCCCGCCTCGCCAAGTTCATGGCGGCTTCCCATTACGCCTACAACGTGCTCAAGATGCCGGGCCCGATAAGCGCTATCACCGTCCGCAGCGACAAGAAGGACGCGCTTATCGCACCGACCAGATTTACCGATGCGGCGGGGCCGGCAAGCGATGCACTTGCCGCCAAGTTCCCAAGGGAAAAGGCGAAGACTAGTCGGCAAGCGCCCGGGCCCGCTCCGAACGCACCCTTCGAGTGTTGCGCTGCCAGCGAGGCCGCCCAGAACTCCGCCAGAAGGATAGAAAAGGAATGGCTGCTCCACCGCAACCAAGAAGGTGTCCGCTAAGGAGGACGGCATCGGTGGTACCTTCACCATCGCCACGCTTGACGAAATAGGAAGCGGCCGTCGCTCTGGCGAATGTCGGCGTGTTTGCATGGCAACCATCCGACATCCCCGGTGTTCCTGGAAGGTGATTGAGCACAACTTGCCGCTTGCCCCATGCGCGCCCGTCAAGCAAAAAGTGAGGAAACAAGCCGTGGAACGCCAAGAGTTCATCAATGAAGAAATCAAGAAACTAGAGGCAGCTGGCCTAGTCGGGGTGTGATCCATCCGACGTGGCTAGCAAACCCGGTTGTCGGCGCAAGGCCAATGGGAAATGGAGACTATGTATAGACTTCACGATGTGAATAAAGCATGTCCCAAGGATCCATTCCCTTGCCGCAAGATCGACCAGATTGTTGACTCCACCGCCGGTGTGAGCTGCTCGCTTTTGATGCATCAGCTATCACCAGATCTTCATGGCCAAAGAAGATGAAGAGAAATCTGCGTCATCACTCCATGTGGCACCTATTGCTTCACGCATGCCATTTGGGCTGAAGAATGCAGGTCAACGCTATAGGGTAGTGTATACTGCTTTTGAGCCACATCCACAGGAATGTAGAAGCTACATGGACGACATCGTGGTGAAAAGCAAGAGCAAGGATACATCGATTCAAGATTTAGAAGAGACATTCCAACCCGCGCAGGATACAATTAAAATTGAACCCCGAGAAGTGCGCTTTGGGGTCCCTCCGCAAGCTTCTCGGTTCTTTGTGTCTCGAGAGGGGATCAAGCCAACCCCGACAAGATTAAAGCCATTGAGCAGATCCAAGCCCCAAGGCGGATCAAGGATGTCAAGGCTCGCAGGTTGTGTGGCTGCCCTCGAGATTCATTTCAAGTTCGCGAAGGCCCTACCCTTCTTCAAAATCTTGAAGAAGGCGGACCCATGAAGTGGACTCGAGCGGAAACAGCGCTGCAAGACTTGAAACATTACTGTCCTCCACTCCAATACTTGTCGCACCTAAGCCACAGGAGAAATTGCTGCTATACCTAGCGGCAACCAACCAAGTGGTGAGCGCCATGCTAGTAGCGGAGAGGGAGTCCGACGAGGAGACTGCACCACCGACAAACCAGCCCAAGGCACAAGGGGCTGCTCCGCAAGCCTGGCCCCGAGGGACAACCGGCAGGAGCAAGGTGAGGTGCGGAAAAGATGGTGCAGCGTCCGGTATTTTGTGAGCTCCTTCTCCGAGGAGCCGATCAAGGTACTCGTGTACAAAGTTGCTTTTTGGCCTCTCATGGCCTCAAGAAAGCTGCGCCACTACTTCCAAGCACACGAGATAACAGGTCACTCGCCTCGAAGAGGATATTGCACAATCCGGAACAGCAGGATCGTTGAGTGGGCACGGAGTTGTCGAGCTCGGACTCAAGTTTGAAAGTATTCAACCATACAGAGCCGGCTCGCAGAATTTATAGCAGAGTGGACCCCACACTGATTTAAGAAGTTCAAGAAACAAGTACACCCGACAAGGAGCGCAGTGAATGGGTAATGTACTCGATGGTGCCTTCGACAGCGCGTCGGCGTCGACTCATCAGCGTCCACGGAGAGCACCTCAAGTATATTATCCAGATGCACTTTCCAAGAGAGCAAGCGACAAACAACACCGCTGAATATGAGGGTTGCTTGCCGCCTCGAGATTGCGGCCGAGCTTGGGATCAAGAAGCTGATCGTCAGGGATTCCCGTAGGTCCGCAAGTTAACAAGAACTATCGAGCCCTTTGATGGAAGCCTATGTAGATGAAGTAAGGAAGCTTGAGGAGCACTTTGAAGGTCTCGAGATGGAACACATTCGAGAGCTCGTAATGAAATCGCGGACGCCTTTCAAAGTGTGCTTCAATGAAGTTACCTGTGGAACCAGGACCTTTTGCTCAGCTGACTCAACCTTCCGTGGCGCCATCAATTGGGCAGTCCAAGAAGAGAAAGTTGGTGTCCGGCGACTACTTGCGGCGGACCTCCGAGGCCGCCACAAAGTCCCCAAGACTAACTTCCAAAACGCGAGGAACAATCTGATCCGCCGATCATCGATCGGCGATCGAAGCAAATGTTCCCGACAGACTTGCCCGGACAAGCTTGCGGGAACCTTCAGCTCGCGGAGCCGAGATTCTTGCCATGGGCGAAGATTCCAGCGACCCTCTTGCCTTTAGTCCTTGTCGCCGAGCCCGGCTCCGCATGGGCGCACAGATCGTCCGCTTCCGCAAACCGGAGAACTTCCGACCTCAAGAGATAGAAAGGATAACCAGACACAAGTATGTACCAGTAAGGACAACGAGCTATACAGTAAAAAGGCTAAATGGTGTCGATCAAGTGCATCTCTAGGGAAGATGGACAACAGCTTGGCAGAGGTTCACGGAGGCATCTGCGGCCACCACATTGGCGCAAGGCGCTTGCGGAAGGCTTTCCGCAAGGGTTCTTTTGGCAGAAGCTCTCCAAGATGCAACTGCACTAGTAACCAAGTGTGAAGCGTGTCAATTCCATGCAAAGCAAATTCATCAGCCAGCTCAAGCTCTCCAAACAATCCTTTGTCCTGGCCCTTCGTCGGGCTCGACATCCTCGGCCCCTTCCCTGCGTGCCGGGGCTTTGAGTACTTGTACGTAGCGACAAGTTCACAAAGTGGCCGAGGTGGAGCCATGAGAAAGGTGAAGACAACAAGCATCAAGTTCTTTTCAGTTGTGTGCCGCTTTGGGATCCCCAACCGGATTATCACCGACAACGGTACACAATTCACCAGCCGCACCTTCATGCAATATGTCCAAGACCTTGGCGCCAAGGTTTTCGCTCGTGCTCACCCAAGGAGCAACGGTCAAGCGTAAAAGGGCTAACGCGAAGTGCTGCGCGGACTCAAGACAAGAACTTTCGACGGCTGCACAAGTGCGGAAGAAATTGATAGAGGAGTTGCGGCGGCTCTCGTCAATCGAACGACACCAAACCGAGCCACGGGCGACACCCTTGCTCTAGTCTACGGAGCGAGCGTTCTCCCACGGAACTCAGATACGGATCTCCTCGAGTGCTCGCTATGATGAGTTTGAGCAAGAGCAACGCGCCAAGATGACGATTGCCTCGAGGAGGGACGCTCGTCGCGACGAGCTGCTCGATATCAGCAAGCCTTGCGCCGCTACCACAGCCGCAAGGTCAAAGCCAGGAGCCTCGAGGAAGGCGACCTTGTTCTTCGGCGTGTTCAGTCCGCCAAGAATTCCAACAAGTTGACGCCGGCGGGAAGGCCCTTATCGGGTGAGACAAGTCACGAGACCCGCGTCCGTCTCGAGACCGAAGAAGGCTTGCGTGAGTAATTCCTGAACATAGAGCATCTTCGCAAGTTCTACCCATAGGCGCGGTCGCCGTGATCCGCCCGGCAACCTCCTTTTGTACAAAAGCTTTGCGCTTGCATGTAACCCTTTGTACAAAGCCGAGGCGCACCCGTGCAGCAATAAAGTTCCTGTCGTCGCGTTATCGCCTCCTTCCATGCTCTTCTTCGCTATTTGCATGAGTTATTTGGCATCTTTTCGTATGGCACGTGCGTCGACAAGCAATAGCGCCAAAAGGCCTCGTGTTGCTCTTATTTCTTCTCCTTGTTTCTAAGCAAAGGAATGTTCCTCCCGCAAGTTTGCCGGGGAGAGGAAATGAGGATGAACCAAGCACCCAAGTGCTGTTCAAGAAAGGGTAACCTGCCGAAAACCGCAGGCCTCAAGGCTAAGTTGCCGGATTTGCGCAGCTCAAAATTTTAAATTTTGAGATTGCCGCCTGAACAACCACACCTTGTATGGAAAACCTGTGCTCGGAGGAACCTACCGACGGACAGCCGTGCTCTTATCTTGCTCGAGTCGACTCGCAAGTTAAGTGTGTTCTGATCGCCACGGCGAGGTTGCTTGCCGGTAAGGCCTCGCCCCTTGCCGGCAAGTCTCTCCTAGAAGCATAAGGTTAAAGCATACAGAGTTGAGAATCAAGACAAGGAATTGATTCTCGCGATCATTGGTCGGAATAAAGGTAAATATCCTGCAAAGGATAACTTGTCGCGTAACTAATAAGTTCAGAGCGACTTGCAGCAGCGTAAGGGAACAAAAAAAGAGAGAGAAGGAGGGGCCTAGTCTACGCGCCGCCTCCATCCCGGGATCTTGTTCACTTTGGCGATGATGTGGGCGTTGCTCCTTCAAGGCCTCCATGTCCGATCGGGCCGCAAGCTGCGAAGACGTTGGAGAGGTTTATACCGGGTTGCGGTATACGATCTTCGCAAGACACGCCCATGGTTCCTCAAGACAACAAAGGCCCTCGGCGAAGCTGCGCTGGGATCTTCTTCGTCGCAGATTTGCGAGACTGGCGCGACTCTCAAGAAGAGGCTGAGCTTGGCGCGTGAGCGAGGTTTGGATCCGGGAGTAAATGAGGTGCTCCAACTTCAGCGCCAGCAGGCTCCGATCAATAGCGGTTGCGGAAGACACCAATTCCTCGGTCCATATCTCGACGATGCGGCGGAAATCTCGCCGCCTGTGGCGCCGCCACTAAGGATCGCTTTCACGGAGCTCTTCCTTGCTTTGGTTTCGCCCGCAGCGCCGAAGTCGTCCCACTGAACTTTCCGCCAAGATCTCGACGGAATCCCGGCGCCTCAACTCGTCGCCTTCTCAGCAAGACGCGCGAGCTCGAGTTGGTGCGAGGAATTCTCGCGCCCGTGACGAGCGCGGGCGATCTTCTCCGAGTCCACCTTCAACAGCTCCTCCAGCTTCGCGACCTTGGCGGCGAGATCCTTTGGCGGCCTCGCGTCGCCGCGGCGCCCTTCGCCTCTTCAACTCTCCGCCAAGGGCTTGCTCCCGAGCGGCGAGGTCTTCCTCTTGGCCGAGGGCAACCTTCAGCTGGTTAAGCTCCCTTCGCCGGACAGCTCCACCCGCGAGCCGTTCGCCTCGCCTCGGCTTTCCAACAGCCACTCTTCATACTGCCGGCGAAGCTGCTCGCGCCTCCGACACCTCGCGAGAGCAGCTTGATTGGCAGCACGGAGCTCCGCGCGTTTCCATCTCCGGCGCCTTGGCGGCAAGGGCTTCCCGGAAGCAAGCTTGCCGGGCCGTGAGGCCGATCCGCGGCAGTTTCCTCATCGGGTCCACCGCCTCGCCGGCCCCGCGACGACCTTCAATCCCGCGAGGCGAGGATCTCCCTGTCAAGGCCTCGCCCACGGGCGCCCGACGAGGAAGCCCACGATCGGATGAAGACACCGCTAGGGGCTTCGTAGCAGGGCTGTTCGCTCGACGGAAGGATCGCGGCGGCGCACAGCTTGACGCCTCCGCAGCCTCCGGACCGGTACGCTTGCCGCCCTCTCCGCCGCGCTGGCCGAGGCGTTCAGCGCGTGTGGTCGCGGCCCCGCCACGCCCTCGGCAGCAGGAGCACCATCGCCGCCACCATGCACGCCTCCTCCTCCCGACGATTTACCTCCGCTCCGTCCGCCCGGGAGGGGAGGGTCTAGAATAAGAAAGGAAAAGCAAAAGCGGTTCAAGCAAATATCTAAAGAAAGACAACACCGAAAAGGCGGAGTCGCAGAACTTACCGTGGGCGTTTCACGACAGTCTCTTGCCGGGAGCCATCCTTGCCGAGTAGCCGCCTGTGGCTACTCGCCTTGGTGGAGTACCCACCCTTGGCGAGACGCTCTCCCTTGCCGGGAATCCGCCTTGGCGGGATGGAGGGATCGCTCTCGGGGCGACCTGGATGCTCGTTGTTGTGGCTCCATCCTCGCGAGTCAAGGCAAACACGCCAAGATATTGGGACGAGATAAAGCTATTAGATGCACCCGCAAGCGAAGGTGCGGAACCCTGACTTACGCTGGGGCTGCAGGGCTGCCCTCGACGGCGCTGGTCCGCAAACTCGAGTCCGAGCGCTCCGCCCTCGACGGGCGAAGTCGTCTCAATCTCGACCGCGGGCACCTTGGCTCTCTTCGCCCGCCACCAAGGTCCTGAAGCCAACACAAAAGTAAGATTAGCATCGGCAATGACCGAGGCGAAATTAACGAAGATGAATGTCTTGGGGACTCACTCCTGTTCCTCCTCGCCGCCTTCGCCAAGGCGAGAGGTCGCACGCACTGGGACGCGGCGGTGAGGAGCAGAGACGGAGGCCCTCTCGGCGCTGGCGGTCCTCGGCTCGGGGCTGCGACCCGCCCTCGTGGCGGTCGAGACCCGAGAAGTAGGCGGAGCCGCCGCCTCGCCGAGGAGGCCTCGACCGCTGGCGCCGCTTATGAGGCGCCTTTGTCGGCCTGCACGCGAAGTCGCCCGCCACATCTGGTGCGCTTCGCCCGCACGGCTCGACTCCCGAAAGCTTCGCTCGGGCGAGCCGTAGTTGCCGGGCTTTGCGTGCTTCGCCGCCGCCTTGGAGGCGCTTCATCGGGAACGCTTGGGGCTCGCGGGCGGATGTTTCACGACGAGGAGAGGTCGTCAGAAGGTCCGTGGACCCGCGGCATCCTCGGCGATCGGCATTCTCCTCCTCCTCGACGGCCGGCTCACGGCCCGCACCTGTGCTGCACTTTACCTTTGGCGCCCGACTCTCCGCGCTCGCTCCTCGCGCGCCACCGCTGTCGCGATTTCAGCCACGATTCCGTGGATCCCGGAGTGCTCAGAGAAGGGACCCGGCAAGCGCCGGAGGAAGTTTCAGCACCGCAGATCTCCGCCCCTCTTGGTAGGACGCCTGCCTCGCCTTCGGCGCAATCGAACTGCCCCGCTGCGGCTGCAACGGCCTCTTCGCCCGAGAAGCTATGTACGCGAGCTCGTCCGTGGTGTCTCGCGCGACCGGATCTCGCCCTGTTCTTCGCCACCCTCAAGGGTGTCGAAGAAGTCGAGGACGTCCGATGGCTCGCGAATCCACGATCGATCCACGCCGTGAATCGCACGCGGGCATCATAGCGACGAGGCGATCCCTGCGAGTTGTGCAGAGGGGCACCACACCGGGAGCGGAACCACTCGATGGGTCGGGTCGTGATTTGAAGAGCTCCCAACCATCCCTTCAGCTCCAGCGCCGTGAAGTTGAAGTTCAGCCCGGGCGCAACCTCATTATATCCCTGCGCGCCATACTCCGGCCGCCTCTTCGTCCCGAGAGAGGGCGACGGCGACGAGGAAGTCCGCGCCTACCGCCGCCATGGACAGCCCCGCTTGTCGGAGACGGAGGATCCGAATGAGGGCGACGCCAGTTTAATGTCGTCCAATCCACCTCACTCCAATCTCGCAGCGAACGGGCGCAGCGCGGAGCGGTGAAGGGCTGCGGCTCGCTTCGATGATCCAGCACCAATCAGCCCACTCGTCCCACTTGCGCGAAGCTCCCGCAAGCACGACTTCTTCAAGTTCAGCGAAAACCCAAGAAATCCCTCCGAGAGGGGAGCCGGCTCGCTCCTGAGTAAAGAAATGCCTAACAGAGCTACGTTTGGGAGAATCCTATGAAATTTTCGACATATAGTGCAAAACCGCCATCGTGAGGACGGCGTTGAGTGAAATCGAGAAGGTGGAAGCCGATGTATGCATAATGGCGCAGAAGAATTCGAGAAAGGAGGACAGAGACCGCATGAAAAAAGCTGCGAAGAAGTGGTACCCGCCGATATTGGTCCATGAGATCGGCCGGATGGGCTCGGTCCGGTGCGCGAGGTCCTCTTGGACCGTAACAAGTACTTGCCCAGAGTTCGCCCACGCCGAGCGCGGAAGACGATGTTCTCCTCCGCTGATCTGAGCGAGCTCTTCCGCTGCTCGGATTCTCCTTCTTGTGCCTTCCGCTTCTCCTTCCCTTCCGGTCTTCGGGCCATAACAGCAGCGGCGAGGAAGGGGATGAAGGTCCGCGACACCGCGACAACGAAACAGCGGGGAGGCGAGGTGGAGCGAGGAGGGTTTTCGCGGAGGAAGAAGAACCAATGAAAGCAATGGAGGGAACGCGCTGCCGCCTGCTTTTATGGGGAAGTGGAGCGGGGCACGCGCTTCCTCATTAAGGGACGGGCACGCCCCATCCTGCGCCGCAATCGACGCTAGATCGCTGCACGGAAGGCGGCAGCGCAGAGGGATTCGACGCGCCATGGGCTTCCACTGCAGACCTGTCTTGGGCCTCGGCCCAACAGCGCCTGGCCCGGTATGGCCCAGGCCCGGGGCTCCTGTCGGTGTAGCTAAGGTAGGGGTACCTCAGTACCAACTTGTGCACGGTAGCCAGCTCCCACAAGAAGATCCACGCGATGCTTGCCGGAGCTCATCTCCGCTCCACACCAAGCCGCTCAAGAACAAAGTATATAAGATAGAAACTCAAGACCCCGCAAGAGGAGCTTGCCGGAAGGCCATTCAGGCTCAAGGCTACATTACTCTACAGATCCCCAGCGAGGAGCTCGCGGGAGGACCAGAAAACCACATCACAGAAGACACGCCTCGGCGCCCCACGCGCTTCGGCGAGACCCGGGCGGCAAGTCACAGAGCCCGACAAGCCCCGGTCCGCAAGATCAAGGCCTGGCAAGGTGCTTGCCGGGAGAGCATGCTCGTGCCCGACAGCTCATTCGCCCACGCACGCCTCCAAATTTTCTCCAGAGACGCTGCGGGTGGTGTGCTGCATGAAGAATCGGTGGCACTCCACGTGGTGGCTACGCCTGGCTAAAGAAGACGCAATGGCGGAGCTTTTGGGCGACGCGACGGCATTTAATGCCCTTGTCCCTCGTCAAAAGTAGGTAGAAAGCACTAGCTGCACTTGCCTCCGCACTATTCCAACTACCACCTCTTTTACGCTTTTACCCTCTACCTCACGCTGACACCTGCGTGACCCTTGCCTATAAAAGGAGGCCCATGCACACGGGGGGTTGGAACCGTCGCTATTCTCGCGAGGAGGTTCGGTGAATAGCTACCCTCTCGAGGGTTTCGCATACTCCACCGCTTTTGCTCGCATTCTCGAGCAAGATCAAATACAACACAATGCAGCAGAGGGTTTCTGCGACGATCGCGGCCCGGTGGGTAAAATCTCCAGGCGTCGCCGCTCGATCTGCTCCTCCGCAGCCCCCCTGCAGTAACACACGAGAGGGCCCGGCTATAGGTGCCGCCCACCCATCCGGCCATGACACCACGAAGGACTTGCCTCACTAGCGGTAGATCTTCACAAGTAGGCGATCTCCTTGCCCTTACAAACTCCTTGGTT
The DNA here is from genome assembly GCA_021437245.1 of Aegilops speltoides. Taxonomy (NCBI): domain Eukaryota; kingdom Viridiplantae; phylum Streptophyta; class Magnoliopsida; order Poales; family Poaceae; genus Aegilops; species Aegilops speltoides. The sequence continues at coordinate 490 of JAHHZJ010005154.1, read as the reverse complement.
TAACTCCACAATCTTGCGAGGCTCCCAAGTGACACCTAGCCAATCTAGGAGACACCACTTCCAAGAAGTAACAATGGTGCGTTGATGATGAACTCCTTGCTCTTGTGCTTCAAATGATAGTTCAACACTCAACTCTCTTTCATAGGATTTGGATCTGGTGGAAAGAAGATTTGAGTGGAAAGCAACATGGGAGGCTAGAGATCAAGATTCATATGGTAGAAATGGAATATCTTGGCCTCAACACATGAGTAGGTAGTTCTCTCTCAAAATGTATCTTTGGAAGTGTAGGTTCAGTTCGATGGCTCTCTCCATGAATGAAGAGAGGTGGAGGATATATAGCCTCCAACAAAATCTAACGTAACAAATCTACCAAACTCGGTGGGACCGAATTGTTAAACTCGGTGAGACCGATTTGAAAAAGTAGAGGGTTTTCGGTGGGCCGATAAATTTGGTGCCGAATGGTTAGGGTTGGGAAACATAATTGGGGATT
>JAHHZJ010005153.1:0-15821 GCA_021437245.1 Aegilops speltoides | reverse complement strand
AATCTTTGAAGCCCGGTTTTTTAAAAGCTGTTTTCAATTGATATAAGACTGGAATTAACCACCGATCAGTTTATATAGGCCCCAGCCAAATTTGAATGAAAACATGTCACCAAATCAAGGCAAGAACATTTGGTGGAAAGCTTGAACCGTTAATGGCAAGACCGCTCAAGAAGTCCAATGGTAGATTTAAGAAGCTTCCATTCTCCCCGCTTTTCAAGTGTTAATGTGTAATTTAAAAATTTAACCACCGATCATGGTATATAGCCGAAGGGTTTTTGGTCCACCATGGAGATCAAAAGGTGACAAGGTTATTTACTATTCCATAACCACCGCCCGAAGAGGCACCTCCCGAAGTTCTTTGAGATTTATCCTTGGGTTTGGGGAAGAGTAATTTAAAAATTTTACCACACGCAAGATCATGGTGATGAATAGCAACGAGGGGGGGTTTGTCACGCACTTGAGACCAAAGCGAAGGTAGCAACTGGGAAGTAGTCGACGCCCTCCCGTTCAACGATCCGCAATTCCAGACCCCCAAGTTTTGACAATAAACTCGATGACCACCCGTCCCGATCCAAGACCTGGAGGAGTTCCACAAGGAATCAGGACGACTTGATTTCTCCCGTCGCAGGCTTCGCCAACACCGCCAATATGACCGAGGTGTAATATCGGGAGGGGGCACCGACACGCTAAGGAACCATCTCAATGATCAACTTGTGTTCTAGGGTGCCCCCACCCCCAGATATAAAGGAGGGGGAGGAGGAGGGCCCAAGGGGTGGCGCGCTTGGGGGGGCAATCCACCAAGTAGGTTTCCCCCCTTTATTCGGAGAGGAGAAGGAAGGAAGAGGGGGAGAGGGAAAGGGGGCCGCCCTCCCAGATTGGTTGGGGGCGCCTCCTTTCTCCTTCTCCTTCCTCTTCCACTAAGGCCCAATAAGGCCCATATATTTCACTAGGGGTTCCGTAATCTCCCGGAGCTCCCAGATATTCTCAATTCTCCTTTAACCTTTCCTGTCCAAATATATCCGTCTCAATATATCAATCTTTATGTCTCGACCATTTCGAGACTCTCGTCATGTCTCTGTGGATCACATCCGGACTCCAACAACCTCGGTACATCAAAATACATAAACTCATAATATAACTGCTATCGAAAACCTGTAAGCGCATGGACTCCACGGGTTCTGGAGAATACGTAGACATGACCGAGACATGTTCTCCGTCAATAACCAATAGCAGGGACCTGGATGCCCATATTGGTTCCTTTACATTCTATGAAGATCTTTATCTGGCTGTCGCGATAACAACATATTTTGTTCCTTTGTCATCGGTGAATGTTACTCGCCTGAGATTTGATCGCTTGCATCCAATACCTAGTTCAATCTGCCTTATCAGCAAGTCTTTTACTGCTCAGAATACGCCATCTCATATAACTAACTCATTAGTTACATGCTTGCAAGGCTTAGGTGATGAGTATTACCGAGAGGGCCAGAGATACCTCTCCGACAATCGGAGTGACAAATCCTAATCTCGAATTATGCTAACTCAACATGTACCTTCGAAACACCTCGAGAGCACCTTTATAATCACCCGCTTATTGCTAGACGTTTTGGTAGCACACAAAGTGTTCTTCCGTAAATGGGAGTTGCATAATCATACAGTTGCGTGAACTTTGTATAAGTCATGAAGAAAGCAATAGTGTGATACTAAACGATCAAGTGCTAGGCTAACGTATCGGTCATGTCAATCACATCATTCTTCTAATGATGTGATCCCACTAATCAAATGACAACACATGTCTATGGTCGTGAAACATAACCATCTTTGATTAATGAGCTAGTCAAGTAGAGGCATAACTAGTGACTATAGTTTTGTCTATGTATTCACACATGTATTATGTTTCCTAATACAATTCTAGCATGAATAATAAACATTTATCATGATATGAGGAAATAAATAATAACTTTATTATTGCCTCTAGGGCATACTTTCGGTCCCACTTGCACTAGAGTCAATAATCTAGATTACATAGTAATGATTCTAACACCCATGGAGTCTTGAAGCCGATCATGTTTTGCCTGTGGAGAGAGGCTTAATCAACGGTTCGCAATATCTCAGATCCGTATGTATCTTGCAAATCTCTATGTCTCCCACTTGGACTTGGTCCCGAATGGAATTGAAGGCGCTCTTGATGTGCTTGGTCCTCAGTGAAATCTGGATTCCTTTGCTAAAGCAATTGCACCAAGATTGTCACAAGATCTTCATTGGTCCCGCCGCACTAGGTATTACACCTAGATCGAAAATGAACTCCCTTCATCCGCACTCTTCATTTGTCGCTTTAGAAGCAGCTGTATATGTACTCCGCCACATATAGATCCCGCCACGACGCTTTTGTTTAGAACCGCACTAACTTACGCCCACCGCTTAATATAAACACGTATCCGGCTTCATGCATTTAGAATCGATCCGATCAAAGGTCAAAGCTTGCATCGACGCAACCATTTATTTACTCAGCTCTTGTCACCTCCATATATTGGAGAAACATATCCTTAGTCCTTTTCGTATTTCAGATGGTTCTTGACCGCCGTCCAGTTGATCCACCTCTGATTACTTTGGTACCTTCCGCTAAGCTTATTGCTGCATACACCAGTCTGTGTCCAGCAAAGATTGCATACATGATAGAGCCTATGGCTCAAGCTTATAGGAACATTTTTCATTTTCTCTATCTTCCGCCGTGGTCGGGCATTGAGTTCGACTCAACTTCACACTCTTGTAGCACGTGCAAGAATCCTTTCTTCGCTCGATCCGTATTGAACTTTTTCAATATTTTGTCAAGGTATGTGCTTTGTGAAAGTCCTATTAAAGCGCCTTGATCTATCTCTATAGATCTTGATGCCTAATATGTAAGCAGCTTCACCGAGGTCTTTCATTGAAAAACTTTTATTCAAGTATCCCTTTATGTTATCTAGAAATTCTATATCATTTCCAATTAATAATATGTCATCAACATATAAACTAGAAATGCTACAGAGCTCCTAACTCACTTTCTTGTAAATACAAAGCTTCTCCAAAAGTCTCAGATAAAACCATATGCCTTTGATCACACTATCAAAAGCGTTTATTCCAACTCCGAGATGCTTGCACCAGTCCATAAATGGAACGCTGGAGCTTGCACACTTCTCACAAGCACCTTTTGATCAACAAAACCTTCCTCGCTGCATCATATACAACTCTTCTTCTAGAAATCCATTCAAGAATGCGCTTGACATCCATTTGCCAAATTTCATAATCATGAAATGCAGCAATAGCCAACATGATTCGGACAGACTTCAAAGCATCGCCACGGTGAGAAAGTCTCATCATAGTCAACCCCTTGAACTTGTCGAAAACCTTTTGCAACAAGTCGAGCTTTATAGACAATAATATTACCATCAACGCTACTTCTTCTTAAAGATCCATTTATTCTCAATTGCTTGCCGATCATCGGCAAGTCAACCAAAGTCCATACTTTATTTTCATACATGGATCCCATCTCTATTTCATGGCCTCTAGCCATTTTATGAATCGGGCTCATCATCGCTTCCTCATAGTTCGAGGTTCATCATGGTCAAGTCGCAATGACTTCCGTAATAGGATTACCGCACCACTCAAAAGGATCTTACTTTGCGTGACTCACGAGGTTCAAGAGAAACTTGATCTCAAGTTTCATGATCAATATCATTAGCTTCCTCACTTAATTGGTGTAGTTGTCACAGAAACCGTTCTCGTGATGAACTACTTTCCAATAAGGGAGTAGATACAGCTTATCTCATCATGTTCTACTTTCCTCCCACTCACTTCTTTCGAGAGAAACTCCTTCTAGAAAGGATCCATTCTTAGCAACTAATGTCTTGCCCTCCGATCTGCGGATAGAAGGTGTACCCAACAGCTCTTTTTGGGTATCCTATGAAGACACATTCGATTTGGGTTCGAGCTTATTCGGTTGAAGTTTCTTCACATAAGCATCGTGATCCCCAAACTTTAAGAAATCCATAACTTTGGTTTCTTGCCAAACCACAGTTCATAAGGCTGCCGTCTCAACGGATTTTGATGGTGCCCTATTTAACGTGAATGCGCCGCGTCTCAAAGCATAACCCCAAAAATGATAGCGTAAATCGGGAAGAGACATCATAGATCGCACCATATCAAGTAAAGTAGATTACGACGCTCGACACACCATTTCGCTGTGGTGTTCCGTATGGAGTTGCAAAACTATTCCGCATTGTTTCAAATGTAAACCAAACTCAGAACTCAAATATTCTCCTCCATCGCATCACGAAATTTTATTTTCTTGTTACGATGATTCTCCACTTCACTCTGAAATCTTTTGAACTTTTCAAATGTTTCAGATTTGTGCTTCATTAAGTAGATATACCCATATCTCGCTAAATCATCTGTGGAAGGTGAGAAAATAACGATATCCATGCACGAGCCTCAACATTCATCTGACCACATACATCTGTATGTATGATTTTAACAAATCTGTTGTCTCTCCATAGTAACGGAGAACGGTGTTTTAGTCATCTTGCCCATGAGGCACCGGGTTCGAAGTACCAAGTGATTCATAATCAAGTGATTCCGTAAGTCCATCAAGATGGAGTTTCTTCATGCTTTTACAATCGATATGACCTAAACGCGCTAGGCACAAATAAGTTGCACTATCATTATCAACTCGTGATCTTTTGGCTTCAACATTATGAATATGTGTATCCCTACTATCGAGATTCAATAAAAATAGACCACTCTTCAAGGGTGCATGACCATAAAAGATATTACTCATATAAATAGAACAACCATTATTCTCTCGATGAAGTGAATAACCGCCTCAAGATCAAACAAGATCCAGATATAATGTTCATGCTCAACGCAGCACCAAATAACAATTATTCAGGTCTAAAACTAATCCCGATGGTAGATGTAGAGGTGGCGTGTACATGATCACATCGACTTTGGAAACCGCTTTCCCACGCCGCATCGTCACCCCGTTCTTGGCTGTGGCTTATTCAGTAGTCCCTCGCTTCGAAGTTGCAAATATTAGCAATTGTAACCAATATCAAATACCTTGTGCTACTACGAGCTCTAGTTAGGTACACATCAATAACATGTATATCACATATACCTTTTGTTTACTTTGCCATCCTTCTTATCCGCCAAATACTTGGGGCAGTTCCGCTCTGGAACAGTCTACTGCTTAAGTGTAGCACTGGGCCAAAGCTTAGGTCTAGACTTTGCTTTTCTCTCTTGAGCAGCAACTTGCTTGTCTGTTATTTTTTGAAGTTCCCTTCTTCTTCCCTTTGCCCTTTTTTCTTGAAACTAGTGGTCTTGTCGACCATCAACACTTGATGCTCCTTGATTTCTACCTCCGCAGCTTTTTAGCATTGTGAAGAGCTCCTGAATAGTCTTGTTCATCCCTTGCATATTATAGTTCATCACAAAGCTCTTTGTAACTTGGTGGCGTGATTGAAGAATTATGTCAATGACATTATCATCGTGAAGATTAACTCCAGCTTGAATCAAGTGATTGTTATACCCGCACATTCTGAGGTATATGTTCACCGACGTAACTATTCTCCTCCATCTTGCAGCTATAGAACTTATTGGAGACTTCATATATCGCAATCCCGGCATTTGCTTGAAATATTAACTTCAACTCCCCGGAACATCTCATATGCTCCATGACGCTCAAAACATCATTGAAGATCTTGTTCTAAGTCAGTAAAGCATGGCACACTCGAACTATAGAGTAGGCATTAGTTTTTTCTCTCCATGACGCTTCTAACGCCTTTCGCCAGATCAAGAAGTAGGGGCTCCTGGTACCCGGTGCTTCAGGACGTAACTCTTCTCAGGCAAAGAATGAGGATAATCTTGTTATGGACCCAAACCGTAATTGCTACCATCATCTTTCAACTTTGCTTTTCAAGGAACGCATTAAAATTCAATGGAACAACAAAGACGAGCCATCTATCTACAAACAAACATAGACAAGCAAGATACTATCAGTACTAAGTTCATGATAAATTTAAGTTCAATTAATCATATTACTTTAGAACTCCCACTTAGACAGACATCTCTAGTCATCTAAGTGATCACGTGATCCAAATCAACTAAACCATAAACCATCATCACGCGAGATGGAGTAGTTTTCAATGGTGAACATCATTATGTTGATCATATCTACTATATGATTCACGCCGACCTTCGGTCTCCGTGTTCCGAGGCCATATTCGTGCATATGCTAGGCTCGCAAGTTTAACCTCGAGTATTCGCTTGTGTAAAACTAGCTTGCACCCGCTGTAGATGGACGAGAGCTTATCACACCCGATCATCACGTGGTTTTCAAGACGATTTAACTTTGGCAATGGTGCATACTCAGGAGAACACTTTGATAATTTTAGTGAGAGATCATCTTAAAATGCTAACACAATCAAAGCAAGATAAGATGCATAAAGGATAAACATCACATGCAATCAATATAAGTGATATGATATGGCCATCATCATCTTGTGCTTGTGATCTCCATCTCCAAGCACCGCTGCGATCACCATCGCCACGGCGCCGACACCTTGATCTCCATCGTCGTAGTCGTCGCTATGTACGTTCTATTGCTTCTACGATTATCGCTACCGCTTAGTGATAAAGTAAAGCAATCACAGTATGCTTTGCATTTCATACAATAAAGCTACAACCATATGGCTCTCCGCCATTGTCGATAACTTCGTTACAAAACATGATCATCTCATACAATAAAATATAGCATCACGCCTTGACCATATCACATCACAACATGCCCTACAAAAACAAGTTAGACGTCTCTACTTTGTTGTTGCAAATTTTACGGGTCTGCTACGGGCTTAGCAAGAACCATTCTTACTTACGCATCAAAACCACAACGATAGCTTGTCAAATAGACTCGCTTTTAACTCCTTCACAAGGACCGAGCGAGTAACACTCTGTTCAACTAAAGTGAGAGGGACAGACACCCGCCAGCCACCTTAAAGCACGAAAGTCGTCAGAACGGTGAAAACCAGTCTGCGAAGCGCACGCCGCAATGTCGGTCCGGCCGCTTCATCTCACAATACCGCTGAACCAAAGTATGACATGCTGGTAGGCAAGATGACTTATATCGTCCACAACTCACTTGTGTTCTACTCGTGCATATAACATCAACGCATAAAACCTAGGCTCGGATGCCACCGTTAGGGAACGAAGTAATTTCAAAAATTTCCCACATTAACGCAAGATCATGGTGATGATATAGCAACGAGAGGAGAGGTTGTTCTACGCCCTCGTGAGACCAAGCGAAGCGCTGATTTAACGTAGAGGAAGTAGTCGACGCCCTCCCTGCTCCAACCGATCCAAGCAATCGCTATTCGCAGCACCCGAGTTCTGACACACGCATAGCTCGATGACGACCCTCGATCTCCGATCCAGCAGAGGCGCTGGAAGGAGTTCCATCAACGACGACACAGGCAGGACGATCTTGATGTTCTCCTCAGCAGCAGGGTCCGCCTAAGCCACACCGCCATAACATGACCGAAGTGTAATATGGTGGAGGGGGCACCGCACACTGCTAAGGAACCATCTCAATGATCAACTTGTGTGTTCAGTGGTGCCCCTACCCTCGTGAGATATAAAGGAGGGAGGGAGGAGGCCGCCTGCTGCTGGGTGCGCCTGGCTTAGGGGGGGCAATCCTACTCCAAGTAGGTTTGTTCCCTTTCCTATTCGGAGTAGGAGAAGGAAGGAGGGGAGGAGAGAAGGAAGGGGCCGCCCTCCCCAATTCGATGGGCTTGGGGAGGGGGGCCTCCCTGCTCCTTCTCCTCCTTCCACTAAGGCCCAATAAGGCCCATATACTTACTGGGGGTTCCTGAACCTCCCCGAGCTCCTAGATATTCCTCAAATTCTCCCTGAACCTTCCCTGTCCAAATATATCCATCCAATATATCAATCTTTATGTCTCGACTATTTCGAGACTCCTCGCCATGTCCGTGACACATCCGGACTCAACAACCTTCGCACATCAAAATACATAAACTCATAATATAACCGCTATCGAAACCTAAGCTGCAAGGATTCTATGTTGCCGAGAACAATGTAGACATGACCGAGACACGTTCCAAATCATAACCAATAGCGGGACCTGATGCCCATATTGGTTCCTACATATTCTACGAAGATCTTTATTTGGTTAAACCGCGATAACAACATACTTTGTTCCCTTTGTCATCAGATATTACTTCGCCCGAGATTTGATCGCCAGATCCAATACCTAGTTCAATCTCGTATAAGCAAGTCTCTTTTACTCGCTCAGAATACGTCATCTCATAACTAACTCATTAGTTACATGCTTGCAAGGCTTAGGTGATGAGTATTACGAGAGGGCCCAGAGATACCTCTCCGACAATCGGAGTGACAATCCTAATCTCGAATTATGCCAACTCAACATGTACCTTCTGAAACACCTCAGAGCACCTTTATAATCACCCGCCATTGCCAGACGCTTTGGTAGCACACAAAGTGTTCTTCCGTAAACGGAGTTGCATAACTTCATAGTTGCAGAACTTTGTATAAGTCAAGAAGAAAGCAACAGTAAGATACTAAACCATCAAGTGCTAGCGTAATGTATGGGTCATGTCAATCACATCATTCTTCTAATGATGTGATCCCACTAATCAAATGACAACACATGTCTATGGTCGAAACATAACCATCTTTGATTAATGAGCTAGTCAAGTAGAGGCATACTAGTGACTATAGTTTTGTCTATGTATTCACACATGTATTAATGTTTCCTAATAATACAATTCTAGCATGAATAATAAACATTTATCATGATATGAGGAAATAATAATAACTTTATTATTGCCTCTAGGGCATATTTCCTTCGCATCCTCGGCTCCCATCCAAAGAAGCCGGGGACACGAGTTCCACAAGCGATTTACTCACAGGGTGATGATGATGATGATGTTGCTATCAAGCTTCTCGCCTCGCAACTCATGACGATATGACCGAGGTGTAACATGGTGGAGGGGGCACAACAAGACGGCTATGAAACGATCTGTAGATCAACTTGTGTGTTCTAGGGTGCCCCCACCCCCAGACATAGCGGAGCCAAGCAGAGGAGGCCACGCCAAGAAGGGCTGCCGGGCCAAAGGGGAGTCCATACTCCCACTGGGGAGTAGTGGGACTCTTCTTTCCTAGTTGGAGTAGGGAGAAGGGGAAGGAGGAGGAAGAGGGAAGGAAGGGGGCGCCGCCTCTCCTTGTCCTATTTGCACTAGGGAGGAAGGGGCGGCCCACCTCTTGCCTCCTCTCCTCTTTCTCCCTTATGGCCCATGAAGGCCTAATAACCCCTGGAGGGTTCGAATTTCCCATGATCTGCAGAAAATACCGATTTCACCCTAACAATCGATGTCCAAACATAGACTTCAATATATCAATCTTTATGTCTCGACCATTTCGAGACCTCGTCATGTCCGTGATCACATCCGGACTCAACAAACTTCGTACATCAAAACTTATAAACTCATAATAAAACTCACATCGAATGTAGCGTAAGGATCTTCACGTTCGAGAACTATGTAGACATGACTGAACTATTCTCATTATAACCAATAAACCGGATGCCCATATTGGTTCCTACATATTCTACTTAAGATCTTTATTCGTCAAACCGCATAACAACACGCTTGTTCCTTTGTCATCTGTGATGTTACTTGTCCGAGATTCGATCGCTTGCATCCAATACCTAGTTCAATCTCGCACAAAGAAGTCTCTTTACTGTTACGTAATGCATCATTCCGTAACTAACTCATTAGTTACATTGTTGCCGTGCTTATAGTGATGTGCATTAACGAGAAGGTCTGGAGATACCTCCGACAATCGAGTGACAAAACCTAATCTCAAATACCAACCCAACATGTACCTTTGAAAACCTCAGTAATTCTTTATAATCACCTGGGCCATGCTAGACGTTGGTAGTACCTAAAGTGTTCTTCCAGAAACGGAGTTGCATAATCTCATAGTTGTTACAGAACATGTATAAGTCATGAAGAAAGCAATAGCAATATACTAAACGATCAAGTGCTAGCTAACGAATGGGTTTATGTCAATCACATCATTCTCCTAATGATGTGATCCCATTAATCAAATGACAACACATGTCTATGGTTAGGAAACATAACCATCTTTGATTAATGAGCTAGTCAAGTAGAGGCATACTAGTGACTATATGTTTGTCTATGTATTCACACACATGTATCATGTTTCCAAGCATGTAATTCTAGCATGAATAATAAACATTTATCATGATATGAGGAAATAAATAATAACTTTATTATTGCCTCTAGGGCATATTTCCTTCATTTCCTAATTTGCATCACCAGAGTCATTAATCTAGATTACATAGTAATGATTCTAACACCCATGGAGTCTTGGTGTACGACTATGTTTTGCCTTATGAGAGAGGGCTTAGTCAACTGTCTCCAGAACATTCAGATCCAGTATGTATCTTGCAAATTTCTTATGTCTCCCACTTTGACGTAATTCCGAATGGAATTGAAGCGCCTCTGATGCTCTTGGTCCTTCTTGTGAAATCGATTCCTTTGCCAAGGCAATTGCACCAAAGATTGTCACGAAGATCCATTGGTCCCGGCGCACTATGGTATAACACCCAGATCTAAATGAACTCTTTCATCCAGATCTTCATTTGTCATTCTTCCAAGTTTATATACCCGGCTCACATGTAGATCCGGGCCACCACGCTTTGTTTAGAATCGCACCAACTTACGTACCACCATTTAATTAAAACATGTATCCGGCTTTATGATTTAGAATCGTTCGATCGCTGTCAAAGCTTGCATCGACGTAACTATTTACGCATCAGCTCTTGTCACCTCCACATAATGGTAGAAACATATCCTCAGTCCTTTTGAAGGAAATATGCCTCAGAGGCAATAATAAAGTTATTATTTATTTCCTTATTTCATGATAAATGTTTATTATTCATGCTAGAATTGTATTAACTGGAACATAATACATGTGTGAATACATAGACAAACATAGTGTCACTAGTATGCCTCTTCACTGACTAGCTCGTGAATCAAAGATGGTTAAGTTTCCTAGCCACAGACATGAGTTGTCATTTGATTAATCTGGATCACATCATTAGGAGAATGATGTGATTGACTTGACCCATTCCGCTAGCTTTTAAGCACTTGATCGCTTAGTATGTTGCTATTGCTTTTCATGACTTATACATGTTCCTCATGACTAAGAGATTATGCAACTCCCTGCCATCGGAGGAACACTTTTGTGTGCTACCAAACGTCACAACGTGAATCGGGTGATTATAAAGGAGTTTCTAATGTGTCTCCGAATGAAAAGGTTATTGGCGAATTCTCGAGATTAGGTTTTGTCGCTCCCATTGCTCGAGAGGTATCTTCTGCCCTTTCTAATGCACATCACTTAAGCCTCAAAGCATTGTAACTAATGGAGTTAGTTACTGGATGAATTACGGAACCAGTTAAAGTTTAATTTGCCGGTAACGAGATTGAACTAGGTATTGACAATCGACGATCGAATCTCCTAGCAAGTAACATACCGATGACAAAGGGAACAACGATGTTGTTATGCATTTCGAACGATAAAGATCTTCGAGAGAATGTGGGAACCAATATGGGCATCCGTGTCCCACTATTAGTTATTGATCGAGAATGGTTCCAGGTCATGTCTACATAGTTCTCGAACCCGTAGGGTCCGTGACGCTAACGTTACGGCGACAGCTTATATTATGAGTTTATGAGTTTTGATGTACCAAGTGGAGTTTGGAGTCCTGATGAGATCTGGGACATGACGAGGAGTCTTGAAATGGTCGACACAAAGATCGATATATTGGACGCATTTCATATTCGAGTTCGAAAGGTTCCGAGTGATTCGTGAGCTTCGGGTAACGGGAGTTAAGGGAATACGAGGAAGGCTAGCATGGGGTCTATGGGCCAAGTGGTGGAAGAGAGGAGGAGGAGGCTGCCCCCTAGCCCAAACCGGCTGGACCAGGGGCCAATTCTCTCCTCTTCTCCTCTCCTCCTTCCTTCTCCTTCTCCTCCCTTCCTTCCCTTCTTCTAGTAGGACTCAAAAAGAGGGGGATCTTACTTGAGGATTGCCCCCATGCGGCCTCCTCACGGCCTCCTCCCCTGCTCCTTTATATACGCAAGGGGCACCTACAACACACAAGTTGATCTACGGATCGCCCAATGTGCAGGCGTGCCCTCCACCATATTCCACCTCGGTCATATCGTCAGCGGAGTTTAGGCGTTCTCACGTAGAACATCATCATCGCCACCACGCCCGTTGCGGTTGACGAACTCATCTCCCGAGCTTTGCTGGATCGGAGGTCCGAGATCATCATCGAAGTTAAACGTAGCTCGAACTCCTGGAGGCTCCCGTGACGCCGGGGTTTGGATCTCGGATCGGATCGAAGACGAATAACTACTTCTCTCACGCTGTGTCAATGCTTCCGCCACGACCTACGAGGGTAGATGGACAAAACTCTCCTCGCTGCTATACCATCACCATGATCTTGCGCAGCGAGGGAATTTTTGAAATTACTAACGCTCTCCAACAAGCGGCATCCGAGCCAAGCATTTATGCTTTGATGTTATACGCGACGAGTAGAACACAAGTAAGTTGAGCGTATAAGTCATACCGCTTACTACCATCATGTCATACTTTGTTCGGGCAGATTGTTGGATGAAGCGCCCGACCGACATTACAGACGCTTACGCCGAGACCGTTTCACCGACGCAGTTTCGCACACACATGTGACTCGGGCGGGTGTCGGCCTCCAACTTTAGTTGAACTGAAAAGTATACGCCCGTGTCCTGCTAAGGTTAAAACAGCACTAACTTGACAAACTATCGCTAGGTTTTGATGCATAGGTAAGAACGGCTCTGCCAGCCCAAAAGTAGAAAGCCATTCGAAATCTTGCAACAACAAAGTAGAGGACGCTTAACTTGTTTTTTGTAAGCATGTTGTGATGTGATATGGTCAAGGCATGATGCTATATTTTTATTGTATGAGATGATCATGTTTTGTCCGAAGTTATCAAGCAACCGGTAGGAGCCATATGGTTGCCGCTTATTGTATGAAATGCAAACGCCTCAGAATTGCTTTACTTTATCACTAAGCGGTAGCGATAGTCGAGAAGCAATAGATGGCGAAACGACAACCATGCTACGATGGAGATCAAGGTGTCGCACCGTGACGATGGTGATCACGACTTTTAAGCTTCTGGAGATGGAGATCAGCACAAGATGATGATGGCCATATCACATCACTTATATTGATTGCATGTGATGTTTATCCTTTATGCATCTTATCTTGCTTTGACTGACGGTGGCATTTAAGATGATCTCTCACTAAATTATCAAGAAGTGTTCTCCTGAGTATGCAACTGCCAGAAAGTTCTTCGTGCCGCAAGACACCACGTGATGATCGGGTGTGATAGGTTCCACGCTCAAATACAACGGTGCAAAAACAATTGCACACGCCAATACTCAGTCATAATGACGAGCCTAGCATATAACAGATATGGCTCGAACACGGAGAATCGAAGGTCGAATATGAATCATAGTAGATATGATCAACATAGTGATGTTCTTACATTGAAACTACTCCATCTCTGCGCGGTCGATCGGACATGGTTTAGTTGATTTGGATCACGTGATCACTTAGATGACTAGAGAGATGTCCGCTCAAGTGGGAGTTCTTAAGTAATATGATTAATTGAACTTAAATTTATCATGAACTTAGTCCCGGTAGTATTTTGCAAATTATGTTGTAGATCAATAGCTCGTTATTGTTGCTTTCATATGTTTATTTTTGATATGTTCCTAGAGAAAACCGTGTTGAAAGATGTTAGTAGCAATGATGCGGATTGGATCCCAGATCCGAGGTTTATCCTCATTGTCTTATTTAAGAATTATGTCCTCATGCAACGCTAGGTGACGACCTATTGGAGGACAGATGCGCATGTTATGAACGCTATAAGCTCAATATGATGACTACTTGATAGTTTAGTGCACCATGCTTTAATCTTTAGAATCGGACTTCGTAGATCGTTTGAATGTCTTGGACCATAAGGAGATGATCCAGAATTGAAGTTAATATTTCAAGCAAATACCCGAAGTTGAGAGATATGAAGTCTCCAACAAGTTCTATAGCTAAAATATGGAGGAGAATCGCTTCAACTAGTGAGCACATGTGCTCTTATCGTCTGGGTACTTCTAATCGCTTGAATCAAGTGGGAGTTAATCTTCCGTATAAGATAGTGATTGACAAAATTTTCTAGTCACCATCACTAAGTTACTAGAACTTCGTGATGAACTATAGTATGCAAGGTATGACAAAAACGATTCCCTTTGCTCTTCGTGATGTTGAAATCGATTTAAGGTAGAAATCAAGAAAGAGAATCAAGTGTTGATGATCGACAAGACCGCTAGTTTCAAGAGAAGGGCAAAGGGAAAGAAAGGGAAACTTAAAGCAGAATGGCAAATAAGTTGTCACTCCCCATGAAGAAAACCAAAGCTGGACGAAAGCCCTGAAACTCGAAAGTGTTTACATCGCAAAGGAAATGGTCACCGAAGCGAAAAGCTCCAATATTTTGGTGGATAAGAAGGATGGCAAAGTGAACAAGGGTATATTTGATATGATTTTGATGTGCCTTACTAGTGTTTATAGTAGCCCTTTGAGTATTTGATACTTGTTCGGTTGTTAAAATTAGTAAATCAAACAGGAGTTACGTAATAAACAGAGACTAGTTGAAGGGAAGTGACGATGAGTGTTGGAAGTAGTTCCAAGATTGATATGATCATTATCGCATACCCCAATACTTTTGGGATTAGTGTTAAACCTAAATAAATGTTATTTGGCATTTCATGCTGGAGCATGAATATGATTTGATCATGTTTATGGTAAAACTGTTATTCATTTAAAATCGCAGAATAGTTGTTGCTCGCTTACATGAATAAAACCTTCAATGGTCATACAATCTAATAAAAATAGTTTGTTGATCTCGATCGTAGTGATACACATATTCATAATATTGATGCCAAATGATGCAAAGTTAATAATGATAGTGCAACTTATTTGTGGTAATCGCCGCTTAGGTCATATTGGTGTAAAGCGATGAAGAAACTCCATGCTGATGGTATTTTGAAATCACTTTGATTATGAATCACTTGGATGCAATGTAACCATGCCTCATGGGCAAGATGACTAAAGACTCCATTCTCCTAACAATGGAGCGAGTAACTGACTTATTGGAAATAATACATAATCGATGTATGCGATCCAATGAGTGTTAATGCTCATGTGGCGGGTATCGCTATTTTCCGACCTTCACAGATGATTTGAGCAGTATGGGTATATCTATTTGTGAAACATAAGTTTGAAATAGTTGAAAGGTTCAAAGAATTTCAGAGTGAAGGGAAAAATCATCGATCAAGAAAAATAAAGTTTTGGATCCGATCGCCGGAGACGTAATATTTGAGTTACGAAGTTTGGTCTTCACTAAAACAATGGAAATAGTTTCACAGCACACGCACTGAAACACCAAACGTTATGGTGTGTCCGTCCGATCAATCTCTTTATTGGTGCGATCTATGATGTCTTCATCGATGCATCACTATTGTTTTGGGGGTTATGCATTAGAGACACAGACATTCACATCAAACACAGGCACCATCTAAACTGCTGGAGACGACATCTGTGAACTATGGTTTAGCAATGAACCTAAG
>JAHHZJ010005150.1:0-15347 GCA_021437245.1 Aegilops speltoides | reverse complement strand
TTCTTCCACCACAGCCAAATCAGGAGGAGAGTTGAGTGTTGGGGAGATTATCATTTGAAGCACAAGAGCAAGGAGTTCATCATCACCAACACCATCTATTACCTTTGGAGGGTGGTGCCTCCTAGATTGGTTAGGTGTCGCTGGGAGCCTCCACAAGATGTGGAGTTGAACCAAGAAGTTTGTAAGGGCAAGGAGATCGCCTACTTCGTGAAGATCTACCCCGAGTAAGGCTAGTCCTCCGTGGACGAGGCCATGATGGCATAGACAAGGTTGCTTCTTCGGGACCCTTCGTGGGTGGAGCCTCCGTGGACTCTCGCAGCTGCTACCCTCCGTGGGTTGAAGTCTCCATCAACGTGATTGACGATAGCACCACCTATCGGAACCACGAGAAAAATCTCCGTTCCAAATTGCGCTTGCTCTTCTCCACCTCTTATTTACTACATGTGCAATTTACTTTCCGCTGCCATTACTCTAGAATTGCATGTAGGGTGATACTTGACTTGGTCATCATTGTGAACTTGCTAAAACTTGTCCTAATCAAAAGGCTAAACTTTTAAGTTGTCAAGTAGTCTAATCACCCCCTCTAGACATACTTCCGATCCTACAAGTGGTATCGAGCTTTGGTCTCCATTGGATTGGTTTCATTGCATTGACTCCATAAGCTTGGTTTCACAACCTAGGAGAGTATGGCGCCTAGTGAGGGTAATTTTCAGAGAGGTCCTTACTTTGATGGTTCAAATTTTGCTAGTTGGAAGCATAAAATGAAAATGCATATTCTTGGACATAACCCTGCCAGCATGGGGCATTATTTGTGTTGGCTTGCAAGGTGAGTTCTTCGAGGAAGGAAAAGTTCCGGATCGCGAGGTTACAGCGGATGAGTTATGGATGTTATAGAACAATGCTCAAGCTTGTGACATTCTCTTCAATGCTTTGTGTCCCGAGGAGTTCAACAAGATCAGCCGCCTTGAGAATGCAAAAGAGATTTGGGATACTTTGGTCGAAATGCACGAAGGTACCGAGTCCGTGAAGGAATCAAAGCTAGATGTTCTTCAAGGTCAACTTGACAAGTTCAAGATGAAGGAAGGTGAAGGAGTCGCTGAAATGTACTCTAGGCTTGCTCTCATCACCAATGAGATTGCCGCTTAGGAAGCGAAGAAATGACCGAATCGATTCATCATCAAGAAGATCCTCGAGCTTTGGATGGAAAGTATGACACCGGTGCACTTTGATCCAAATGATGCCAAACTACAAGAATCTCAAGCCTACCAAGTCATTGGAAGAATTGTTGCTCATGAGATGACACTTAAAGATAAGGAAGAGCTTCACAACAAGTCAAGTGGTGCTTACAAAGCTACAGTTGAAGCTCCCACAACCTCAAGTGACAAGCTGGTTTCCAATGAAGAGATAAGCCTAATGGTGAAGAACTTCAACAAATTCTACAAGAGTAGAAGCAAGGAAAGAAGCTCAAAGTCTAGATCATATGATGAAAAGAGATCTTCTAGTCGTGATCGAATCGCATAATTGTGGAAGACCCGACACTACTCAAATGAGTGTTCGACTTCCACAAGAGAAGAGAAGAATCTCCAAGAAGAAGAAGCTCAAGAGAAGAGTCACCTCGAAAGAGAGAAGGAGTAGAGATGATCGTTATGAATGAAGATCCTCTCGAGAAGCAAGGATTCGGAAAGGAAAGACAAGTCATCAAGGAGCTACACAAGAAGAAAACATCAAGCTCATGTTGGTGAATGGGTTTCGCCCGACCGACAATCACTCCGAAGAAGCTATCACTCCAACTCCGAATACAGCAAGATGAAGGTGTTGCGGTCTTGCTCTCGTGTCCTCCAACTCCAACTCCTATGACTTGTTTGATTCACCAAATGAGGGAATTGGAAGATGCTTCATGGCTAAAGGCCCCAAGGTATCACACCCTGAATTCATTGACTTTGATAGTGATGAGGATGACTTGCTTGGTGAAGATGAGCTTTACATGACAAATCTAGTGAGCTTAGTAATGATGAACATGCTAATAGTCTTTATAGTCGAGAAGAGTCGAATGACAATGCTATGAAGGGATTGAGCGCCTAACTAAAGAACTAAACACTCTTAAGTTAGCTCATGAAACAACTCAAGAAGATCATAGAGAGCTCCTAAGATCTCATGAGAAGCTACGCTCGAGAAGCTCAATCTAGAGCAAGAACATGAGTTTCTAAAAGCTATCAATGACGATCTTCGAAAGAAGAGTTCTTCATATCTTGCCAAATGACTTCTCTTGTCTAATTTCTTGCCACCTATTAAAACTAAGCATGACAAGCATAAGAAAAATTCTTCATCTAGTAGTAACAATATTCATGCTAAATCAAATGTTGGTGCTTCTAGTAGTTCTCTTGATTCCACTAACAATGTTTCAAGCCAAGTTTCACTTGAGCAAGAAAATAGTTTATTGAAAGGGATTATAGAGAAAGGTGTCTACAAGAGCCTTGCCGGAAGCAAGAACTTTGAGGAAATTGTTCGCAAACAAGGAAGACACCGGAAGAATCAAGGAATTGGTTTTGAGCGAAAGTTCAATGCCGAGGGTGTTGAATGGGAAGAAGGTCAATATCCCACTCCAAAGTTTGTTTCTCAAAAGGAGAAGTATGATCCTACTTCTTCCAATGTGGAACAAGCTCAAGATGACCTTCCACCACAAGACCACAAGCTAAAAGGCAAGGACAAGCTTCAAGAGGAGATTGATGAATTCATTGAAGCACCCAATGCCATGGTCAAGTGGGTTCCCAAGGAAACTTCAAGTTCTACTTCACAAGCTCAACTACTACCCCAAGGATTCCCATCAAGATGATGTGGATCCCGAAGAAGAAGAACTAGAGAGTTCTTGAGGGTGACTCCGCCAACAATCTTCACTCACATTCTTTTTGGCAAGAACTTGTGCAATCAACTTCCACATCTTGCACTAGTTCATGGAGTCACAAACCCTCATGTTGGTAAGTCAAGGGACAAGGTAATCATTGCTTTCATGGACATCATCTATTGTGTACTTCAATCTATGTCCATGGATATCCTTGTTTGTTCCTTGTGGACTAACCCATGTAGGTATTGAAAGTGCCCGAATCCAAAGGATTGCTCCCAACTCTTGATGATCTTCATCAACATTGAGCATCCACATCTTCAACATCTACATGAAGTCTTCAACGACAACCCAAGGTTAGTTTGACCCTTTAAAAGGGTTCTCACATCAAGGGGGAGCTTTGCTTCTAAAGAATTGAGCTAAAGCATCTTCAAATGATGTGAACACATTAATGCTTTTATGTAAAAGTGGTAACCCCACTTGTGCTTAAACGATGAGTATGACCTATGATCAAATGTTCTCATTTGACTCCTAAGTCAATATACTCATATATAGATGACCTAGTCATCGCCAAATTGTGTGATAGTAGCTAGTGTTTTGTTTGTGCATGTTTGACACATATTTCATTTGCTATCTTATTGTGTGAGCATGTTGATGCATGATTTTATCCATTCGAGGACATCCATTTGTTGCTTTGGTCTTTTGGATTTTTCTTTTCGACCAAATGGATGGACAAGAATGCCTAAGTTCCTCCCCTAGCTATCTATGCTTTTGTCTCAAACTCTATTCATGCTTATATCACAAACTTTGAACAAGTCTTTTTCGACAGACACGAGGAGGAGCACTGAGCCACCGATCCGCAAAAGCTTAAATTCCAAAACCTTCTAAGTACTTTCGTCAAACCAATATACTCAAATCGACAGACCAAATCACTTGGATTGATCTAGGTTTTCACCTGTGAAACCGAAGTTGCAGATTTCGCGTGATCAAGTGAGTAATCGCTGCGCTAACCATCTCGGTCCCACCGAAGTTTTCCAACTCGTCCCACCGACACCAAGGGTATATATACCCGAGGGCAGCGCTGATTATTCCTTCAAAACGCTCGCCTCAAACCTTCCGCTGCCGCCGTGGTCTCCGGATCGCCTCCGCCATCGCCAGGCGCCGCATGGTCTCCATCGCCAACGGTCAATCTCATCGCACAGCGCCAGAGTGAAACTCCACCTAGTTGGGTGAGTTTCGATCCTCTCGTGCTTCAACCTCCGATTCAATGCACGATAGGTTTTGCCTAGCTTCGCCAAGTTTGAAATCTTCCTATCCAAGCAGATTAGTTCTTAGAACGAAATTCGAGTAAAAATTTTAGGGTTAGGTTTCACGAACACATCTCGTTTGACCGATTCTACATTCTTGATCGACCGATTTGGCCTCCGCCATTGCATCCACTTTCCGTCCAACCGAAGTTGCAAATCGGTAAGACCGAAATGAGGATTTAGTGAAACCCTAGTGTTCTCGGCTAGACTGAAACCCATTTCGTCCAACCGAAAGTGGTGTGAATGGTTCTGTTTAGACACTTCGGATTCACCGAATTTTAGACTCGGTCGACCGAAATGCATTCTGGAAAACCTAAAACTGAAGTTTGAACTCATTCATTTTGCAAAATCTTCTCAGCTTGGATAACTCTTCTATTCTGCCTATACCTATTCTATTCACAGGTTGTCACCATGTCTCGATGCAAGTGACACTGTAACAGGTCCTGAATCACCAGCTTGAGATTCCAGAGGCGCACTAGTCGTGAAGCCAGCAGCTTTTTCCGATGATGGAGAGAGGAGCACCCAAGTGGTTTGCCTCCGCCGCCACTGTGCCAAGAAGAAGAGAGATTCTGATGAAGAGGATTCGACTTTGTTCCGAGGAGGAGATTACATCCAAGCCTAAGAGGAAAGTGGTTGCCAAAGACTATCAAGGGCAACATACCAAGAAAGGCACCAAGAAAGTGAAGAAGTCCACAGTTGCAAAGAAGCGCATGGAAGAAGAAACCTCCAAAGAAGATAAAGAAAACTTCCAAGAGGAAGAGGATAGTACATGATGAAGCCGATGATTATTCCGATGAGGAAGCACCCCAGCCTCCTCGTAGCCTTCAAGTTGATGGGAGATGCCATCGTCAGGAGCACCTACTAAATCTAAGCCATCAGCCCAAAGAAAGGCAGCCCAAGCCAAACCTGCCGCCAAGCCTAAGAAAACAAAGGAGAAATATTCCCGCTTCAGAGAAGAAGAAGGACAATGTGCCACCCGAATCGATGGAGAGGCACATGTGTTGTCAAACTCGCATGTAAATTGCCGCTCATAATGATGCTCATCCTCGAGCTGAAAATATGAAGGAAAGGAAAGACAAAGGTCTCTGCTATGGAGGCAAGTTGATCCATATGCCACCAGAGAAGAACAATGTGACTCAAGGTTCCACACTAGAGAGCAACAAGATTTCTATGAGAAGTGCTTATGGACAAGAAGCCAATTGTTGCCGACACCAGATACGCTGACCGGAAATACATCGACAAGGAAGAGCACAGAGACTACTTCCCACACGGCATGAGAGCTTCACCGCATGCGGAGTTGCAGAGTTCGCTGGTCAAGTCGACCGCTTGGAATGATGAGATGATCATGCGCTTTATGCCACAAGACACTTCTATCCAGATGGCGTAATTGTGTGGATGATCAAGGCCGTAGATTCTCTTCAACAGTTGAAGAGTGGGCTGCACCATCAACGCTCCAAAGATCAAGGGATGATGATGTAGATGTCTATGGAATTCCCAAGAAGAATCACGAGTCTATGAGGAACATGTACAATGAGGTACCACCAAGGATGTTGAGATATGGAAGCTCGGATCAGCGTATCATCTTCAGCAGGTCTCCCAACCACCAACACTATTCTGAGGCATACTTTGATGCCCAAGTCAGGAGACCATCGCATGATAAGAGGCTATTCAATCAACTTGCTGCACATTCTAGATCAGAAGACACCTTTCAAGGTGATGGACCTGATAGTTGAGACTATCAAGAGGACAAGAAGCACTGTAAGAGGTCATGGGGTTTGCCCCGCACATTCAGATGCTCATCAATGCCAAGTTTGGCACGGCACCTACTTGTTGGATAGACCCCACTTGCCACCGCACTGAACATGAAGATAATGAAGTTGTGATGACCGAGGATGATCCCACATCTGTCGAAGGACAAGCTAAGTCCGAAGCGCCAAACAAGCCAAAGCCGAGAAGGAAGCAGAAGAGCAGCTAAGCCCAAGAGCGTTGGAGAACAACTTCTGAAGCTACCCAGAGGATTGAACTACGCCTGCCAAGATAGTGCGCCTCGGAGAGTCTTGAGAGGATAGTTGAAGACAAGTTCCATGCTCGATGTCAAGTCGATCAAGTGCGGTGTCATCCAACAAGCTTGAGGCAGATATCGAGGAAGCCAAGAGGGAAAAGGCAGAGCTCATGAAGGAGATGCAGGAGGACCTTGTGGAGGATGACTATGAGCAGCCCTGCCCGTTCCCCACAAAGCCCAGATCAGCTACTATTCCAAAGGATGCACCCTGTGGCTACAAAGATCAAGACCTCCCACAGCTCCATCGGCCCAGCTCCAGCCCAGTGTCCACTCCTCCACTTCTACAGACTTCACAGGTTTTGCAGATGCAGCTATCTCCACTCCATCGACGCAGACAGAGCCGCCAAGCAGAGTCCCTAGTGACGATTAGCTCTATACCTTTCAACTTTTTGGTAACTTGTTGCCAAAGGGGAGAAATTGTATAGATCATAGGACTTCAGAGAGAGAGTGCTGCTTTTGCTCTTTCATTTGCGGTTTTTCCTTGAGATACTTTTGAGTTCTTCGAGACATTTCGTGTTTGATACTACGCTTGTTTATCTTGACGAGTGCTTGATCATACTATGCTTAATGAGCGCTTAATGCTTATCATATTCTATTCACATCTTGTATGATCATTTACTCATGTCTTGGTGATTGGGTGCATGCTATTCATTCTTATCATTTTGTGCGCTTCCACCAAGATGTATGTGACATGGAAGAGTGACCCATGATCCTAATCGATTGTGCATTTGCATTCAAACGCAAATCTTAAATAATGCACAAATTTAGGGGAGCTCTTGCTTATCACATACTTCTCAAAGCTTATTTATGTTATTCATTGATTATATCATTTGTCGGTTTTGATCTATATGTTGTCATCAATTACCAAAAAGGGGAGATTGAAAGTGCAACTAATCCCGGTGGTTTTGGTAATTAATAACAACATATATATCATTGAACTAATTGTTTCTTGAGAATATTTCGAAAGTTCAAGGATATGGGTATGGCAATGACCGATGATGTGGACCCTCAAAATGCTAAGGAAAACATTGGCAAAAGCTCAAGACTCCATTTTTGGTTTAGTGATCCAAGATCACATTGAGTCTATAGGAAAGCCAATACTATTAAAAGGGATGAGGTTGTGTTGATGATCCGTTCTCAAAGTGCTTAGTGATCTATCTCTCAAACTATCAGCAATCTTTCACTCCAACATATACTCATAAGTAATCTTGGTCCCACCGATTCCATAAACTCACCACACCGAGATGAACCACCTCAGCCATATAGCCAAACCCTAGAAATTTCGGATTTTCCGATTCCAAACTCGGTCTTACCAAACTAGTGTTGCTAACCTTCAGAACCTTCAGACTCAAATCGGTGTCACCGAGATGAGAAAGTCGGTCCCACCGAGAATGGCAAACCCTAGTCTTTGGAAGAATCGACTAACCGAGATTGTATTTTCGGTCCCACTAAAATCCCAACGCTCACAAGATTTGAACTTTCGGTCTCACCGAGTTGTCACTTCGGTCCGACCGAGATTGGTCAAATGTGTGTAACGGTTGGATTTTGTGTGGAGGCTATAAATACCCTCCACCTCCTCTTCATTCGCTGAGAGAGCCATCGAAAGAACTACCACTCCTACCTTACATTTCCGAGAAGAAAACTACCTACCCTTGTGTTGAGATCAAGTTGCTCCACTCCCACCATATGAAACTTGATTTCTAGCCTTCCCAAGTTGCTTTCCACTCAATCCTTTCTTCCACCACAGCCAAATCAAGGAGGAGAGTTGAGTGTTGGGGAGATTATCATTTGAAGCACAAGAGCAAGGAGTTCATCATCACCAACACCATCTATTACCTTTTGAGGGTGGTGCCTCCTAGATTGGTTAGGTGTCGCTGGGAGCCTCCACAAGATGTGGAGTTGAACCAAGAAGTTTGTAAGGGCAAGGAGATCGCTTACTCGTGAAGATCTACCCGAGTAAGGCTAGTCCTCCGTGGACGAGGCCATGATGGCATAGACAAGGTTGCTTCTTCGTGGACCCTTCGTGGGTGGAGCCTCCGTGGACTCTCGCAGCGCTATCTCCGTGGGTTGAAGTCTCCATCAACGTGATTGACGATAGCACCACCTATCGGAACCACGAGAAAAATCTCCGTGTTCCAAATTGCTTGTTTCTCCACCTCTTATTTACTACATGTGCAATTTACTTTCCGCTGCCATTACTCTAGAATTGCATGTGTAGGGTGATACTTGACTTGGTCATCATTGTGAACTTGCTAAAAACTTGTCCTAATCAAAAGGCAAAACTTTTAAGTTGTCAAGTAGTCTAATCACCCCCTCTAGACATACTTCCGATCCTACGTAACTCCCTTCGCTTTTGGGGATTATGGACCACACCTAATCGGTCGATCGCGTAACTCCATTCTTCTTGGTCTATGGAGCTGAAACAGTCCCGCCAAGTGATCTTCTTCACAACACTCCCTAATTGAACTTACAACGGCAAGGTTGAGCAAGCGATCAGACGCAATGACCTTCTAGAGGAGGAAAGGAGATGAGCTTCAATTCGCCGACCATCTACCAACAAGATCTTGGCCGCTTTTACGCCAGAATGTGAGAGGTCGAGCCTTCCAGAAGGAGATCTAGTTCTCCGAGTGGATCGCCAGAAACAACATAAGCTCGCCTCCTTCCCGGAAGGGCCCTTCATCGTCACCAAGGTTCTCCACAACGGGCATATCGCCTCTACAACGCCGAACACAATATTGAAGAGCCCCGAGCTTGAATGCGGATCTGCTCCGCCTGCTTTACACTTAAAGTTTTTCACCTGGATGAGTTGTAATAAAATACTTCAGAGTTCATGGATTTCAAATAATAGTGTCATAATTCCTTCATAATTTTTGTCACTTTTTATTTTTGTCCAAGAAAATTTTCTCAGGGTGGCTTAGTCGCAACTGCTTTCGCTTAAGTTTGTTAAATCCACCGAGTGGTAAGTCGACTTCCACTCGAGGCTTAGCCCGAATCCGCTTTCCTTAAGTAACCAAAATCCCACCGAGTGGTAAGCCGACTTCCACTGAGGCTTAGCTGCAGCCTGTCGCTTGTTATTAAAACCGAGTGGTAAGCCGACTTCCACTCGAGGCTTAGCCGCAGCCGCTCGCCTAAGTTATTAAATCCCACCGAGTGGTAGCCGACTTCCACCGAGGCTTAGCGCAGCCTGTGGCTCCTAAGTTATTAAAAATCCCACCGAGTGGTAAGCCGACTTCCACCTGAGGCTTAGCTGCAGCCCAAGATTCGCCTAAGTTATTAAAAATCCCACCGAGTGATAAGCCGATTTCCACTCGAGGCTTAGCCGCAGCCCAGCCGCTTGACAATGTACGCCGAAGGAGGACGAGGCGCAGTCGATCGTGACCTCTCCTCCGAGCTACACCATAAGTATAACATGTGGACTTGCAAGGAGGACGAGGTGCGTCGATCGCGATCCTCTCCTTCGAGCTACACTATAAGTATGATGTGCGCCGAAGATGGACGAGGTGCAGGTTGATCACTCTCCTCCGAGCTACACCATAAGTATGATGTGCGCCGCAAGGAAGACGAGGTCAGGTCGATCATGCCCTCTCCTCCGAAGCCGCCACAAATACAACGGAAATCCTACCGAAGTGAAGAGCAAACCTCTCACTGGGGCTTAGCTGCAGCCCGCTCGCCTAAGGTATAAGAAATCCTGCCGAGTGAAGAGCAAACCTCTCACTGGGGCTTAGCTGCAGCCTGCTCGCCTAAGGTATAAGAATCCACCGAGTGAAGAGCAAACCTCTCACTGGGGCTTAGCTGCAGCCAATGCTCGCCTAAGGTATAAGAAATCCACCGAGTGAAGAGCAAACCTCTCACTGGGGCTTAGCTGCAGCCCAAGGTTTCGCCTAAGGTATAAGAAATCCACCGAGTGAAGAGCAAACCTCTCACTGGGGCTTAGCTGCAGCCCAAGGCTCGCCTAAGGTATAAGAATCCACCGAGTGAAGAGCAAACCTCTCACTGGGGCTTAGCTGCAGCCCAGGCTCGCCTAAGGTATAAGAAATCCCACCGAGTGAAGAGCAAACCTCTCACTGGGGCTTAGCTGCAGCCCTGCTCGCCTAAGGTATAAGAAATCCACCGAGTGAAGAGCAAACCTCTCACTGGGGCTTAGCTGCAGCCCAGGCTCGCCTAAGGTATAAGAAATCCCACCGAGTGAAGAGCAAACCTCTCACTGGGGCTTAGCTGCAGCCCAGGTTCGCCTAAGGTATAAGAAATCCTACCGAGTGAAGAGCAAACCTCTCACTGGGGCTTATCTGCAGCCCAAGGTTCGCCTAAGGAATAAGTCGATCATGTAGACATCTTGCCGTGGACCCAAGAGGGCGCTCGAGCAAAAGCAATCATATCCAAATATCCAATCCAAGTTTAGGTCGATACCTAAAGGAACCGAGAGTGCTCAGCACTAAGCCCGTTAAGGTTTTATCGTTATAACTCCACTCGCATACCGAGGCAAATTTAAAGTGTAAGACTCAAAGAAAGTTTTTACCCTCCCGTGGAGGGCCGAAGGAGCAACGAACTCGCCGAGGTCGATCCCATCTCGCGATCCGTAGCAGCAGCGATGAAAGTTTCCATGAAGGACCTCAGTCGTGTTTCTTGGTGTTGGCCACCGGAGAGCCGCCACTTATCTTCTCGCATCCTTGCAAGGACTCACGCTAGGCAATGGCAATCCGCGCCACACCGAGCCGAGGACTTCTTCCACTCCTGCACTCGGTTAGGACGGCGCTCAATCGAGCCATCAACGACTCGAGGTCATTTTGGAGTGTCGCCGCCAAGCGCCGAGTCGATGCGGACGTGGCAACCTTCAACCTTGCGAGGTAGTCCACGAAGGCAACACGGACTCCAAATGAAGACATTCATGGCAACTTCATCATTCACCGAGAATTGACAGGTCAAGGTTCGCCCAACTGGCTGGTTTCTTCTTCAAAGTTTTGCGCTATCTGCAAAGACAAAACCCCGAGTCAAGACAATGGTCGAATGGGAACATCACATTGGAAAATTGGTCGAGTGTAAAAGACTACCTTCGAGCATAAGGAAAATTTCTTAGCAAGACCACCTTGAAGCCTTCCAGTCATTCTTCTTCCCAATAACTGTTGATCTTCTCAAGAGTGGTCTTGTCACTTTTAGTCGGTCAACATCCTTGGTGGCAATGGCCGAGCAGCCTTCGATTGGTTGTCCTGCTTCGAGCCAGATCGAGGCTAACTTTCGTCGGCAAGCTTGATCTTCTCGATAGCTCAAGCTCCTTCTTCCTCCGGGCCTCCTTCACCTTGCTCAGAATTACAGAAAGTCAGATTTGAAACAAATGAGGGAGAAAGGAGTCGCAAGTCTCACCAAACATACCTTTGGTCTCCTCGCTTCGCCGATTCTCCCGCACTAGCTTCAAGTCCAAGTCGAGCTGAATATGCTTCGCTTCCAGCCAAGATAGCGCCAGCAAGATCACGGATTTCTACGAAGAATCAATCGACAAAATGTCAAAGATGATTCACTTCCGAGTGAATAGAGAACAATCATACGCTTTAAGACCACAATCGAATACAAGCATTCGACCATAGTCTTGGGATTACACCCAGGGTGCACTCAGCGTGCCCCACCGGGTCCTATTCAAACAGAGTGCACCATCGACCAAAAAAATCATCACGATAAGTTTTTCAGATCGTAATCAATCGCCAGACATCGACCACGCCTCGGGATTACACCTGGTGCACTCAGGCTTCCCCACCGGGTTTCGTAAACCCATTCGCTTTAGTCGAGTGATGATCAATATTTACTTAGAAGCCTAAGGCCGATCGCCGTAAGTCACCTTAGCCTTGGGGATTACACTCACGGTGCACTCATGCGCTTGCTAACACGGAGTTTTTATCAACACACCCAAAGGTGATCGCTATGGATTTCTAGAAAGAAAAGAAGTTTTGATAGCATATCCTAACAGTAATTAGGTGGTCGATCGACCAACATTGCTTTGAAGAGCGAGCTGGCATCATAAGCTGCTTGGCTTGCATCCCGACGATCTTCATCCGCCCATCATGATCCTCGCCATGACGCTTCCTTAGCAGACTAGCTTGGTCCTCCGGACGGGTGCGGGCGAAGAGCTAAGGCTGCCCAAGACTCGACGAAGTGGGTCGAGCACTCCAAAGGCACCGCGAAGGACACGGATGTCGAAAGGCTGGCCTCCTCCGCTGCTAACAAGCCTCGCCGCCCACATCTTGGGCTGCTTTGCTCAGAGACGCTCTTCCGCTCCTCCTATACCTCAATGGTTCCTCATCCTCATCATCGCTATCGGGAAGGGTGATAATGTCATTGGTTGGAGCTTCGTAAAAGAATCAAAGTTAGAAACTATGAGTCACCGACTAAGAATGAATTAAGGATACAGATCAGATTTGAGGTCGCCAGCCCTCCATCTCATGGTCCTCGGCCTTGCCCGAGGTTTCTGAAGTCGCAAAGATCCAAGTTCCAAAGAGTCACGATCGATTCAAGTATCAACCAGACAAAACTTGTACGTAACAGAAGACCTAAGTGATATGTTTACCCGATATGGTGGGGATGGACACCTTCAGTTTTGGCAGAGGCTTGGTTGGCTTCGACGGAGCTACCTTCGATCGCTTCGGCGCTTCTCCCGGCCACGAGAAGCGTGTCCGAGGAGCGTTGAGTCGATCGAGGCGCTTGCAACTCCCTTACCTGCTCAACAAGGATCATGAACAAGTTTCGACCGCTTTTCCGAAAGCAGCGTGCAACTCCTCCTCCTCCTCCTCTTCTTCATCCTCATCATCGCCGCGCCATCGCTATCCTCAAGCTCTCAATCCTACTCTTCCGCTCTCACCCTCGCTAGCTTCTCCTCCTCGCTTGAGCCCGAGTTCTTGGGCATTGAGTACAGCTGTAAGGGCCTCGAAAACGCCAAGACAGAGTTCAATCGACCAAATTGCGTGACATACGTAAACACATTCAATGTATATACAATGGAAGACATAGTAAATGTACCTTATCCGAACGCAGGATGGTCGAGTGGAGAAATCCTCCGGATCCACGAGGATTGTCCTTGTTTCCAGTGATCGCGCCATCCACCTTTCCACTATGGCGCTGCCGATCGCTTCCGGTGGACTCGAAGTCTCGCCTTCGTTCCCGAAGACAACCACATGCAAGGGTTCAAACCAACGGGCTGGATTCGGCCTCAAGGAAAACCTCCGTAAGGTCCATGCCACCACGCCGTCTCCAACCAACCGCACCACGCGTCCATCAACATCTTCACATCAGCTCTCCTCCGAACCACCTTCGGGAAGAGGGTTTGTTCACTCGACTCATGGTGAATGGAGGAGTCCACTGATCGATCCAAGATCACTCATTCTCGCAAGAAACCAGTCGATCGCCACCCCGACCGACTCGGAAAAGACATAGCGGAAGGTGCTTATTCCTCACTTGATTCCTAGGCCCCGCACATCGACTACTTGGGTTTTCTCATCTCCCGATGCTTTCTTCATCACCGAGAACGCATGTGAAGATGTGCTTGAACAGCCCCGAAGGCGTCGACAGCCCGAAGTTTTCGCACATGATACAAATGCAGCAAGATACGCGATGGAGTTTGAGTAAAATGGTGGAGCTGGCTCCAAAGAAGTTCAAAAGCCGCAAAGAAAACACTCGGCAGAGGAAAATCTCGATCAACATGGGTGGCCATGAGCACACACTCACCCTCCTCCTACCGAGGCTGCCACTTTGCCGTGGAAGCCTTCGGCGCCATGGGGATCAGCCCGCTCCGGCCATGTCGAGGAGATCCTTCTCCCGATGGTCGATCGATCCAACTCCGACCCATGCCCTTCGCAAGCGGGATCTCGACGAAGACCCACCGCGCTGGTGGATCTCCCTTCGCTATTACTACGCACGATGCTTTCTCCGCCAGACGCTTCTTCACGCTGCCTAACGCCTGCCTTCTTCCTGCCATGGCCGGCGCTTAGCCAAGAGAGGAGAGTTGCATGGACGACAAAGTAACGCTGCTCTTGGGCGGAGAAGGAGAGAGCAGGAAGAAGAACGGGTATCGTGTAAGCCCTCACAAATCGTGATTTATAACATCCTTCCGAAGGGATGACAGTGGACCCGGACGATCCAATCATATCCCAAATAGCTTGCATTGACACGACACGGGCGGAAAAAGCGGCGCGAAATCGAGGCGCCCATGTCCCGCCTGCCCAAGCGCCAGTCCGTTCGCCAAGGCTTCCCCAAATTTCATATCCCGCTGAATCTGCAACGGCAGATCGGTTCGCTCGGGCGAGATTTCGTGATCCGCCGCCGAGCCGCGAAGTATAAAAGTTCACTCGACGAAGAACCGTAATGGATCGAGTCGATCAAGAAAAGTTGCTCGTTATCAACAAAGAAAATCTTGATCAAGAAGACACATATCCAAAGATGTCAAAGTTCAATTGAACAGCATCAACTCCTTCCTCATTCAAGCCTCGACCCATTCGGGGCTAATGATGGATTCATGTACCTAGGTAGGGTCATAGGCCTGACCTAGACGCCCTACCCAAGGGTACCCTTAGAAGAAATCACCTTCCAAGACCAAACGAGGAACCCACTGACCGACTAGAAGGACTCACCATGGAGACTCACTCACCATGAAGATACACTCGACCACCGAAGGTCAAGGCACCCGCAATGCAACGGCCTGTAATTGAATAGACTTAATGATAGTTAAGGCATTTTATGAGGGCGCACAAGAACGCCTGTGCTTAATGTACTTTTAACCTCTCCATTATGTGGGCTGGCTGGGGTCCCGCAAGACTTATATAAGCCACCCTCCACGCATGAGGGGTTCGCACTCTTGTAACACCAACACGATAATCCACTCGACCGCCTCAGTGGCTCGAGACGTAGGGCCTTTACTCTCCGAGAAGGGCTCGAACTCAGACATCGCTTGTGTTCACAACCTCTTCATAGCTAGGACCTTGCCTCTCCATACCTACCCCCACTCTACTGCCGACTTAGAACCACGACAGCGGTACTACCGCAGATAAGCGGTATTGCCGCTCCCTACAGCCGCTAGAAAACAGAGGAGGGCAGCAAGTCGAGCGGCAATTGAGCGGCGAGAGCGGCATTATCGCTAATAGGCAAGATTACCACGCCTCAT